>PVKC010012583.1:0-23663 GCA_004027635.1 Crocidura indochinensis
TACCAATAGCTCCAAAATTGATTGATTGGTCAGGGTCACCTCTAGAAGGAGACGAACCCTGCCCACGATCATGAATAGGATTATATAGGGAAGGGATATAAGGAGGTTCTAGCTTTTTGATGATCATTAAAATGATTAACTGTTGTCTAGGAGTACCTTCCTACCGCTCCCTGTGTCCTTCCCTGATAGGCTACCTGCAGTTAGCTTGGGGTGGGGTTAATGGAAATAAGCTTGCAGAAACCGAGCATATGGTTTATACCATGTGGTCTCTACAAAATGGCGTCACTTCTTGTTTAGAACCCAGGACCCCAGCGATCGAGGAGAATTACAGAATGGAAAAGACATTATTAACATTTCTTTATAAAAAAATTGTCTGAGGGGCCCGGGAGATAGCATAGAGGTAAGACGTTTGCCTTTTATGCAAAAGGTCATCGGTTTGAATCCGGGTGACCCATATGGTCCCCCGTGCCTGCCAGGAACAATTTCTGAGCATGGAGCCAGGAGTAACCCCTGAGCACTGCCGGGTGTGACCCCCCCCAAAAAAAAAGTCTGAAATAGTGACAATTAGCAATCAAAGGTGGAGTGCCCAGACAAGTTTGTTAAGTATGTACATGAATCTGTATATGGGGGCAGGCAACAGCTGGGTTTTTCAGAGCTTCATTTTGAGCAATTATTTTTAGGAACTTGCATGCTGAGTTTATTCGTCATCTAACCCACACATCTGGTAAAATGCTGGGAGCCTCTGACAAAACTAATTAAAACAAATGGCTCTTGTTGTGGTAATATGAATGGTTAGGCAGGCAACATCTCACTCTTCTTTACTAGGGTTTGCCAAAGTGTAATGGGAGAAAAATGTCCCAAAATCCTGCCAGATATATTTCCTAATGTTTCAGGAAAACTTGATTTGTGGAGCTGACAAATGTCAGATAAAAGACGTTTAACCTCCCCCAAAATAAATGAAAAGATTCAACGTATTGAAGATGGAGATGCAGTTGGAGATTTTATTTTAAAGTGATCATTTAAAGTGAACTCTATCTTCTATTACAATTTTCTATTATGAATATTCTATTATGATCTGACCTGCTCTAATAAAAATTTGCTTGCATCACCAATTTGCAAGCATTTTTTTAAAAATAAGTCGCTTCAGGAAACCCTTATGATGGTGATTCAAAGAAAGTTAATTAGATCCTCCTACTTTAAAAAATGTTGACTGTTTAAAATATGGTCAACAGTTATCTGTTGTATTATAAAGGCTCCTAAATTAACTTTCAGCCAAGTATAAGGCACTGAAAAGCTGATGAAATGAGGGAGGCAGAGAAGAGTAAGGAGGAGTTGAAAAGGAGGAAGGAAATGAGATGAGAGAAAGGAGAAGGGGATCATGGAAACATTCTCAGCAGAAGTTCCCTGTATTTGTCTTGTTAGTAGTGGTTGTTCATTAAGAACATCCCAGTGAGTGGCAGAGTAATAGATAGCATGGTAGGTAGAGCATTTGCCTTGCATATGGCCAACCTGGGTTTGAACCCTGGTATCCAATATAGTCACCCAAGCTTGCCAGGAATGATTCCTGAGTAAAGTCAGAAGTGAGCCCAGCCGGAGATATAGCATCGAGATAATGCGTTTGCCTTTCATGCAGAAGGTCATTGGTTCGAATCCTGGCATCCCATATGGTCCCCAGAGCCTGCCAGGAGTGATTTCTGAGCCTAGAGCCAGGAGTATCACCTGAGGGCTACCGGTGTGACCCAAAAACTAAAAAAAAAAAAGTAACCCCTGAACATGGCCAGCCAGCTATGATCCCAAAACAAAACAAAACAAAATGACACATCCCAATGAATCCAATGAATCCCCTATGCAAATATGAGAAGCATTCATGTTTAGCAGAAAATCTGGGTTTTGCTCTTTGTTTAGGAGTATGGTATTAATATTGAATTCATTGATATAATTTTTTTGTGGGGGGTCACACCCGGCAGTGCTCAGGGGTTACTCCTGGCTTCACAATCAGAAATCACTCACAATCAGAAATGGCTGGCTGGAGGGACCATATGGGATGCCAGGATTCGAAACGATGACCTTCTATATGAAAGGCAAATGCCTTACCTCCATGCTATCTCTCCAGCCTGATATTTCTTATCTATCAGTTAGGATAAAGAAATTCTCTACCCTTTTGCTGTTTATGCCATCCACCATAGCTAAAAGTTTATTAAATAGCAAACAAGCAAAGACCAGTCAGCAGGAATATTGTTGACCTACATGCTAACTACTTATTGGAATGAATAGAACACATTGCCTACTGGTGAATCTAGAATCTGAGTAAGCAGCTAAGATTCCAGTAAGGTAAACTGGGAGAAGGAAAATAAAGAACAATCAATCAAGGGGAGCTCTTCTATAGGCATAAATTGAAAGGGATATGCAAAATCACATATTTGCATACTAGACAGCATAAAGCTGAGTCAATTTCCAGGAAGCAGCACTTTCTAATTTAAAGATAAAATAAATTCTAAAATTACTTTAGGCAGCCTTAAAAAGACATTAAGATAAAGAAGGGACAGGCAGGGCAAAAATTTTTTTTTTTTTTGGTTTTGGGGTTACACCCACTTTGCTCAAGAGTTACTCCTGGCTCTATGCTCAGAAATTGGTCCTGGCAGGCTCCGGGGACTATATGGGATGTCGGGATTCAAACCACCATCCTTCTGCATGCAAGGCAAATATTCTACCTCCATATAATCTCTCCGTCCCCAAGGACTAAAATTCTGATGGTTCTCCAACACAAGAGTGAGAGGCAGCGGGAAAAATAAAATTTGGGGTTGTCTATATGTATCTGGCTAAAATTTCTAGACATAGCCCACAGTAACTAAAGCCAACAATACAGCACTGATTGTTGCATATTGATGGCTGACACATTTGAAACATTTTATATGTACAATGTCCTTGGATGGTATCATAGCCTTGTTCTACTGAAGAATTTTGGAAGACACTAAATATCTTGTCCACAGTTAAAATAATTACTAAATAGTAGAGTCAGGCTTTTATTTTAATGTAAAATTATTTATTTGTATCATAATTATGTTCTGAGTGTTCTAAATGTTTCTTTCATGTATTTTTTTCTTTTAATTCTCATGTTTCTTACATTGATGTCTTTTATGTGATATCAGTCTTCCCTTCTAGGTATTATAAATTTCTTAGTAGAAAAAGACCTTCTTCTGCAGGTAGTGTAAGGGTCCAGTTTTTGTGGAGCGGGTGAATTCAGCTCAACAGGAGACTTTCATTTTCATCGTGCAAATTCTATCAACTGAGTCCATTATCAGCAAAGATTATAACAAAGATCTCCTCACTGGCAATACTCTTCTGAGGTATGTCTGTAGCAGTATTCAGGAAAATTGGGTTGTGTGTTCCTGAAGTAAGCCAGGGACTAGCCAATCAGTTTTACTCTTGGGAGATATTTTGGCTAGGTAATACCTCTTATCACTTGGTCTGACTTGCCAGTACCTGAGTTGTGATGGGTAGCCCTACATCTGCTGTATACAAGCCCATGGCATAATCACTGATTTGGGACCTTGAGTTTGGATGTTTATATAACCACAGTAGTTTTGGGATCTGGTTTCTGGATTCTCAGCAGCAATTCATGTTTAATACCAAAGTCATGAGTGCACATTGTGTAGCCATGGTACCAATGTACTCATTTATAGAATGATAACAGCTCTAGAACTTAGGGAACTTACTAGTCCATGTGATCATGTGAAAGATGGAAGCACACCCTAAGCAGCTAGGAAAGTGGTGGGGTGGGACATAGGCTTGTATAAAACAATAAGTACTCAAACTCTGAGTTAATAGAATGATGGCAGTTTTAAAAGGAGTACCCGAGACACCAACATTTGGAGAGAAATTGATGTCAGACTACTGAGCCTATGTGTGTGGACCAGCACAGCTTTGGATTGGGATGAATGAGTGTTTGTGGGGTCTGGTGACCAAGCAGCTATAGAGTATCCTATCCAAAATTCAAACACATAAGCTTATGACTTAAGTCATGATCCAGTCCAGGGCCCATGAAATATAGGTAGGAGAACCTACATGAACTTTCTATATTGAAAACCATACTATCTCCTTAAAGTCCTCTGATTTTTTTCCCCACTGTTCTTGAAAGTGGGGTAGGATCCAAATTTCTTACATTGTCTTTTTTTTTTTTTTGCTTTTGGGCCACACCCAGTGATGCTCAGGTATGGCTATGTGCTCAGAAATCACTCTTGACTTGGGGGACCAAATTGGATGCGGGGGGATCGAACCAAGGTTCATCTTTAGGTTAGCATGTGCAAGGCAAACAAACGCCCTACCACTTGTGCCATCACTCCAGCTCCAAATTTCTTACATTTTCTTATAGGATTCCTATAACATTTATGAGCCCTCTGATTTCATATCCTAATGAGATTTATCTCATATATTCCACACACACAATTTTTATATCCCACTGATAATCTAAGCACATTGCTCTTTCTCTGATCATGTCTCTTCCCTCTGACCACAATTTTCTTTTGCTTCGTTTCTTTCCACAGTAGAATATTTCTCAATTTTCAGCTCTAAGATCAACTGTCTTCTGAAAGGAACAATCTCTGAGAACTTCCAACCCTACTTTGGCCTACTTAATACTTTGCATTGGCACTTTTCAACATCTGAGGTTTCACTTACTCATTTATTTAGTTGTTTTTCTATTTATTTATTCACACATTTGTTCCCTTACTCATTTCTACAACATGCCCTCAAGAACTGCAGTTTTAATCTGGTCACACTGCCAACATATGGCTGTTTAAAAAAATGAATTAATTTTCTCTTTCACACTAAATGCTTTAAAGGCTCATTACACACATATGGCTAGTGGTTATAATATTGAGCAATGCAGATATATAAAATTTCTATCGCTGCAGGAAGTTCTATCAGACAGGACTTTCCTATATTATAAAGTTACATAAGAACATTGATAAGAAAGCAAAACAAAACAAAAAAGAACATTGATAAGGTTTATTTTAATAACTGCTAAATTCCAAGACAAGGTCTGGCATATAGAGGATTCTGGAAGGGGGCACAGGAATGGAACAGTTGTAAAGGACTCACTTCCTCCTAGGCTTTAGAGTATCTTGTCCAAAATTCAAACACATAAGCTGACTCAAAACTAGTTGAATTAATAAACAAGGAGATAAAAATGGTGTAGATAAAGAGGAGTCTAAATTTTTCAAGTGCTACCACTCTGTGACAAAAGAAAGAGTTCAGCTGCTGATTTAATCTTTTTGTCTTAGAAGACTCCTCAGAAACATTCTGAAGTTGTCATTTAATTTACCTCTAGAGACTAGGAGAATTCAATACTATATTTGGAAAGCACCATCTTTGTATCAGACAAGCGCACGAGCTACTCTTACTTTCTTCTCAGGCTAGAATCCTAGGTTCTACCTATACAAACAATTCTGACTTGGGATTCACTTACTATTTGTAGTCAGTGGTCAAGTTCTTGTGCATAAAGGCTCATGATGTAAAATACAAGGTAAAGTGCACACACTCTTGCAATATATAGACTTGTAAATAAACAACGGTGGTGCCTCATGCTAAGTGTGCAATACATGTAGGTTAAGTAGGAACAGATAGCAAAGAAACAATTCCTTTGAGTCTAGAAGTAATAAAGAGTCAGATAGGATATCATAAGGAGTAAAATTGAATTAGATCTTGCAGAATAAATAGGAGTTTTCAAGAAATCAATCATACAGAGAAAAAGAAAGTGGTACCAAAGACAAAGAGAGCTGTGAGAGTTCCATGTATATGGAAACTTGAAATACTCTGTGATGCAGAATATAAGAATTAATGCACAGACGTTGATGATGAACTGAGGGAGATCAGGTGACCATGGAACACCTCCTAAAAACCATAAAGTATTGGGAGACTGTCAGGAAGATGGCTTGGTTGTCTAAAAGGAAATTTAGTTTAAGGAATAAACATCATAAGAACTTTATACTATAATAGTCTCTTCCATAGTAGTTTTTTATTCTTTAGTATGTGTCTTGACTCTTAGCTATTTGGCAGAATCTGTATTTTTCTTCTCGGAATTAAAGAAAACACAGGAGAAGGCTAGAATGTTACTATAACAGGTAGGGTGCTTCCCTTGCATGTGGCCTCTCCATTTGAATCCCTAATACTCCATATGGTCCCCTGAGCCCCCACCACATCGTGCCAGTTGTGGCCCTAAAAACAAATCAATACAAAATTTAAAAATACATAAACTTCAAGGCCAATTATATTAAAATACAGCAATCAAAATAAGGAGTAGAAACAAAATTTGTCATATAGAAATATATGTATATTTTTCATGAAGTGTATTCAATAATGATTTAGCAGCAGTAGTAGTAACTGTGTATGCTTTCATGAGCAGAGCACACATGCCATTTGAGGGTACTTTCTGCAGCTGTAGCTGTATTGAGATACAAAAATGTCTGCGATTTTCTAGATGCCAAACTTACTATTTCTGCAAATGATGTGCTGTTTGTTTTCCCCATGATAAAATGTAATGATAAATTCCAATTAGAGATGATTAAGAATAAAGATATAATTTTCTATTGCCATGTGATTGAACCACTTAATTATATCCCTGGATTTAGATGGAGACTCCTTACTCTTGGAAATATAAAGAATATTCTTGGTATGAACAAAGAGGTGATGATGGATATTGTAAGAAGACAAAGAAAGCTGTCAGTATCGTTCACATGAAAGATGAAACAAACTGAGTGGTTCCTTTAAAAACAGTATGGTACATAGTCATGCTTAAAATAGATATTTAAAGGATAGTTATTTATATTTAGATGTACTTATTGGAAGACTCCTCTAATTAAGAACGTCCTATCCTACTTAAGTCTTAATTGAATTTATAAACTTTGACACAGGCAAACTAGAGAGATATACTATTTTTGCAAGAGGTACAGTTATGCTAGGTTTGTTTTTAAGGTGCATTTAGAACATGGTCAAGTATAAACTGAGTACAATTGACCTTTGAATTATCTAAGGTTAAGATCACCAAGTTAAAAATTAACAGTTAAAAATTGCAGTACAGTGTTGACTTTCTCTCAATTTAATAACTAATCATTTGCTTTGACAAGCTGTGCTATTTTCACCATTAATTTACAACACATTGATTGTTATATTTATTAAGTTCTCCATACATACTTTTATTTATTTTTTTATAAATAAAGATTTTTTTATAAATCTTTATTTAAGCATCATGATTACAAGCATGTTTTTAGTTGAGTCTCAGTTATAAACAGAACACCTCCCATCAACAGTGCAACATTCCCTCCACCAATGCCCTCCCTCACCCCCCCAGCCCAGCCCATATTCATGACAGGCATTCTACTTCTCTCATTCTTTAACATCATCATGTTAGTTGTTAATGTAGTTATTTTCCTAACAGAGTTCACCACTCTTTGTGGTAAGCTTCAAATTATGAGCCAGTCCTTCCAGCCATTCCAGCCCTTAACTCTCTAGTCTCTGGGCCTTATTATAGTAATGTCTTTAATTTTTCTTAAACCCATAGATGAGTGAGACTATTCTGTGTCTGTCTCACCCTTTGACTTATTTCACTTAACATAATAGATTCCATGTTGTGGCCAGAGACATAGCACAGCGGTGTTTGCCTTGCAAGCAGTCGATCCAGAACCTAAGGTGGTTGGTTCTAATCCCTGTGTCCCATATGGTCCCCTGTGCCTGCCAGGAGCTATTTCTGAGCAGATAGCCAGGAGTAACCCCTGAGTACCGCTGGGTATGGCCCAAAAACAAAAAAAAAAATAGATTCCATGTAAATCCAAGTATAGGACAATTTCATGGCTTTATCCCTCTTGATTGCTGCTTAATATTCCTTTGTGTATATGTACTACAGTTTCTTTAGCCAATCATCTGTTGAAGAGCATCTTGGTTATTTCCAGAGTCTGGCTATTGTAAATAGCACTGCAATGAATATAGGTGTAAGGAAGGGATTTTTGAATTGTATTTTTGTATTTCTAGGCTATATCCCTAGAAGTGGAATAGCTAGATCATATGGGAGTTAAATTTCCAGTTTTTTGAGGAATCTCCATATTATTTACCATAAAGGTTGGACTAGACAACATTCACACCAGCAGTGAATAAGAGTTCCTTTCTCTTCACATCCCAGCCAGCTCTGATTGTTCTTGTTCTTTGTGATGTCAGTCTCTGTGGTGTGAGATGGTACTTCATTGTAGTTTTGATTTGCATCTCCTGATAATTAGTGATGTGGGGCATTTTTACATGTGTTTTTTTGGCCATTGGTATTTCTTCTTTGAGGAAGTGTCTGTTCATTAGTTTTCCCCAATTTTTGATGGGGTTGTATGGTTTTTCTTATTAAGTTCTGTCAGTACCTTGTATATCTTAGATATTAACCCCTTGTCTGATGAGTATTGGATGAATAGTTGCTCCCATTCTGTAGGTGACTCTCGTACCTTAGGAACTATTTCCTTTGAGTGCAGAAGCTTCTTAGTTTAATATAGTCCCATCTTTTTATATCTGCTTATACTTGTTTGGAGAGTGCTGTGAAGATACCTTGAGTCTCAATGTCATATAGTGTTTTACCTATGTGTTGTAATGTATACCATATGGTTTCAGACCTAATATCAACGTATTTAATTCATTTGGATTTGATATCTGTGCATGGTATTAGATGGGGCCCGAGTTCCCGTTTTTGTAAGTGGCTAACCAGTTGTGCCAACACCACTTGTTAAAGTGGTGTTCCTTGTACCATTTTGAATTTCTTATCCCTTTATCAAAAATTAGTTGATTGTATGTCTGGGGAATATTCTCTGTGTACTCAAGTCTATTCCACTGATCTGAGGATCTGTCTTTATTCCAATATCATGCTGTTTTGATAACTATTGTTTTGTAATGCTGTTTAAAATTGGGGAAAGTAATGCCTCCCATATTCATTTTCCCAAGGATTGCTTTAGCTACTTGTGGTGTTCATTTTTCCAAATGAATTTCAGGACTGTATGACCAACTTATTTGAAAAATGTCATGGGTATCTGTAGAGGGATTGTATTAAATTTGTACAATGCCTTGGGAAGTATTGCCATTGTAATGATATTAATCCTGCCAATCCATGAGCAGGGTATGTCTCTCCATTTTCTTGTGTCCTCTCTTATTTCTTAAAGTAGGGTTTTGAAGTTTTCTTTGTATAGGTCCTTCACCACTTTAGTTAAGTTGACCCCAAGATATTTCAGTGTGGGAGGCTCTAATGTGAATGGGGTTGTTTTCTTTTTTTGGTTTGTTTGTTTTTGTTTTGGGGTCACACCTGGCAGTGTTCAGGGTGTGAGCTCCTGATTCTACCCTCAGAAATTGCTCCTGGCTGGCTCGGGGGATCATATGGAATGCTGAAATTCAAACCACCGATATTCTGCATGCAAGGCAAATGCCTTACCTCCATGCTATCTCTCCAGCCCCTTGTTTTCTTAATGTCCATTTCTTCTCTACTATTATAAGAAGGTGTAAAAGAAGGCCATTGACTTTTGCATGTTAATTTTCTAGCCTACCACTTTGCTATGTGAATCTATTGTATCTAGAAGCTTTTTGGAAGAGTCTTTAGGGTTTTCTAAATATATTATTATGTCATCTGCAAACAGTGAGAGCCTGTCTTCTTCCTTACCTATATGGATGCCCTTTATATTTTTTCTTGCCTCATTGCTATCGCAAGTACATCTAGTACCATGTTGAATAGAAGTGTTGAGAGAGGGCATCCTTGTCTTGTACCAGATTTTAGGGGAAAGGCTTTTAGTTTATCTCCATTAATAATAATATTTACCATTGACTTGTGGTAGATGGTCTTGACTATATTGAGAAAATTTTCTCTCATTCCCATCCTAATGAGGTGTTTTTTTTTTTATCAAGAATGGGTGTTGGATCTTATCACATGATTTTTCTGCATCTATTGATATGATCATATATTTTGTTATTCTTTTTGTTGATATGGTGTATTATGTTGATTGATTTACATATATTAAACCATCCATACATTCCTGGGATGAAACCTATTTGGTCGTGGAGAATGAACTCTTGATGATTCATTGAATTCTATTTTCCAGAATTTTGTTGAGGATCTTTGCATCTGTATTCATCATGGATATTGGTCTGTAATTTTCATTTTTGGTAGCATCTCATGTGCTTCTGGTATTAAGGTGATGTTAACTTCACAGAAACTATTTGGAAGTGTTTCTGTTTCTTCAATTTTATGAAAGTCTGAAAATTATTGGTAGAAGTTTCTCTTGAAAAGATGGATTCATTAGTGAATCCATCTGGGCCTGGACTTTTGTTTTCTAGGAAGATTTTTAATCACCATTTTAATTTCCTCAGTAGTGATGAGACTATTCAAATATGCTACTTCATCTTTATTTAACCATGGGAGGTTAAGAGTCCAAGAATTTGTCCATTTCTGCCAGGTTCTCATGTTTCATAGCATAGAGTTCTCAAAGTAGTCTCTGAATACCCTTTGAATTTCTGCAACATCTGTAATGATTTCCCCCTTTTATTAATAATCCAGTTTATCAAGTTTCTCTCTTCAATTTTTTTTTAATTTTGCCAGAGATCTATCAATCTTGTTTATTTTTTCAAAGAACCAAGTTTTGCTTTTATTGATCTTTTGGATTGTTTTCTGAATTTCCACTTCATTGATATCTGCTCTAGCTTTGCAATTTCCTTCTGCTACCAATTTTTGGTTCCATTAGTAAATCATTTTCTAATTTTATAAGCTATGTCATTAAGCTATTCATGCAGGCCCCTTCTTCCTTCCTGATGTGTGCTTGCAAAGCTATAAATTTTCCTCTCAGTACTGCTTTTACTGTGTCCCATAAATTCTGATAAATTGTGTCTTAATTGTCATTTGTTTCCAAGAATGTTTTGATTCCCTCTTTTATTTCATCTCTAACCCACTGGTTGTTTGACAGTAAGTTGTTTAATTTCCAGGTGTTAAAGTTTTTCTTCTGTGTCCCTTTGTAGTTTACATCTAATTTCAGTGTCTTGTGATTAGTGAATGTAGTCTGCACCATTTCTATCCTCTTGATTTTATGGAGATATGTTTTATGGGCTAGTATATAGTTTATCCTGTATAATAACCTATGTGCATTGGAGAAGAATGTGTATCTAGGTTTCTGAGTATAGAGTACTCTATATATCTCTACTAGTCCAATTTCTTCCATTTCTCTTTTCAGAGCTAGTATATTTTTGTTAGGTTTCAACCTGGTTGACCTATCAAGGTGTGACAGGGCAGTGTTGAGGTCTCCCACATTTATTGTGTTGGTATTGATATATATTTTTAAGATTTGTCAACAATTGTATTAAGTACTTTGCTGGTTCCTCATTGGATGTGTATATGTTTAGGAATGTTTTTCTTCCTGTTGTACATATCCCTTGGTTAGTACAAAATGTTCATCTTTGTCCTTTGTAACTTTTCTGAGTCTAAAGTCTATGTCATCTGATATTATTATGGCCATTCCAGCTTTTTTAAGGGTGTTATTTGCTTGCATAATTTTCCTTCAACCTTAGATTTTGAGTCTATGTTTGTTCTGACTATTCAGGTGTGTTTCTTGTAGGCAGCAAAAGGTTGGTTTCATTTTTTGATCCATTTAGCCACTTGTGTATCTTAACTGGTGCATTTAGTCCATTGACATTGAGAGAGATAATTGTCATGAGATTTAATGCCATCTCTGTGTAGAGAGGTCCGCGTGTCTGTTGGTCAGTCTTGTCTTAATGTAGACCTTTCAGTTTTTCTTTTAAGGCTTGTTTTGAGTCTGCAAAAGTTTCTAAGTTGTGATTTTCATGAAGCTATGTATATACTTTCTTCAAACCTGAAAGTGAGTCTGGCTGGTGCACTATTTTAGGCAAAGCACTTATTTTCATTGAGTTTTGTCACTATGTCCCACCACTGTCTCTGGCCTTGAGTGTTTCTTGTGACAGGACTGCTGTAAATCTCAAGGATGTTCCCTTGAATGTAATTTCCCTTTTTGATCTTGCTGCTTTTAATATTTTATCCTTATCTGTGGGATTTGTCATTATGACTAGGATGTGTCTTGGGTGCTTTTCCTTGTTTCTCTTTTAGCTGATACTCTCCAGGCATGTACGATTTGGATGTATGTAGTCTTTAGCTCTTGTAGTTTCTCTGTAATAATATCCTTGACTGATGAGTCTTCCTGGGAATTTTCTTCCTGGGTTTCTGGTACTCCAATAATTCTTATGTTGTTTCTGTTGAGCTTATCAAATATTTCTATTTTCATCTGTTTACATTCTTTGAGTAATTTTTCATTGTCTGTTTATTTGCTTTAAGGCCTTTGTTTCCAATTTCTTCTGCTGTATGGAGTTATGCATCTCATCTTCCAGCTCACTAATTCTATCCTCAGCTGCTCTTATCCTATTGGAAAGACTTTCTATTAAGGTTTTACATTAATCTATTGAATTTTTCATAACTGTTATTTCAGTTTGGTTTTTCTGATTTCTATCCTCATATCCTCTTGATTCTTATTAGTGTTCCATTCAACTTGATTTATGCTTTCTTTGAGTTCTGTGAACATCTTCCATGTTTCCTCTCTAAACTTCATATCTGAGTTGCTATCTTCATTCTCTATGCCTGATGTTGGCCTGCATTGCCTCCATTGTCTTGCTTGTATTGTGGATTTTTCTATATGTTGTGGTGGTATTCATTGATTAGGTGGACTGAATGGCCACAAACACTCCTCTGGCTCCACCCTTTGTGGGTGGAATGACTCAGCTCAGGAGAAGTTTATCCCTCAGGGAAAGATGCTGGAGAATATCAAAGTTCCCAGGCTGAAGCAAGCAGAGAGAAGGCCCAAGGTCTCTGCTGTGTTCCAGAGACACAGCAAAGTCAGCTAGTTCCACAGTCTCTGGGTGGGGAAGACTCACCTCAGGAGACAGCGAGCCCTCAGGGAAGGATGCTGGAGAGGATTAAAGTTCTCAGGCTGAAGCAAGCAGAGAGAAGTCCCAAGATGTCTACCATGCTCCAGAGACACAGCAGAGTCTGCTCTGTTATATTCTTATAATAAAATGAGTTAGGGAAAATGGAATACTACTAAGAAAATAATATGGAAAGTACACATATAGTACTATATTAATTTTATTCATACTAATAGAATAGCATTTGTTTAAAGAAAATTCCAAATATAAGTAAAATCTTACAATTCATGTAGTATAAGGGTTAGTTGTCTTCTAAAATCTATTGCTTTTAGGAAAAAGTCTTTTTTAATGATACTTTATGAAGTTATTTGTTTTTAAACATTGATGTATGCTCAAGAACACCTTATAGTTCCATATAAATACACATTCATGAACATATATTCAAATACAGGTGTATATGTGTTCTTTTAAGTGTATATTCATATTCAGGGGTCCTCAAACTTTTTTTTTTTTTTTTGGTTTTTGGGCCACACCCAGTGATGCTCAGGGGTTACTCCTGGCTATGCGCTCAGAAGTTGCCCCTGGCCTGGGGGACCATATGGGGCATGGGGGATCGAACCGCAGTCGTCCAAGGCTAGCGCGGTAAGGCAGGCACCTTACCTCCAGCGCCACCACCCGGCCCGACCTCAAACTTCTTAAACAGGGAGCCAGTTCACTGTTCCTCAGATTGTTGGAGGCCGGACTATAGTAAAAACAAAAACTATAAACAAATTCCTATGCACACTGCATATATCTTATTTTAAAGTGAAGAAACAAAATGGGAACAAATATAGTATGTGGCCTGCGGGCCGTAGTTTGAGGACCACTGATATACATGAACAAATAGTATAATATCTTGATAATAGTAAGAGTGACAAATAGTCCATATCTGAGAAAAGTAATTTTGCTTTTACTAGTTCCAACAAGTATTTCTAGCACAGGATGTTTTAGATCTGAGAACATGTAATCAAGGAACAGGTTCCTGAGATTCACCTCTTAAGGCCTGATTATTTCATATTTTAATTGGAAGCTTCTCTCTAGCTAAGTAAAGTATGCTGTCTGTTTTATGGGGTCTCCCTGAAATTTCTAAGTTCTAGGCAGAAGTTCCATTGCAGGCTTCTTAATTCTTCATTTTGATTTCCAATAGCAATGTTAGAGGAGAAGAAAATATTTTGAGAAAGACCTAGACCCATTCGTAGTTTAGAGGTATTTCCTTATTTTATTCCCTTGAATCTAACCTCTGCATAAGAGACAGCTGGGTTTGACATGACGGTTTTGTATCTTTTGCTAAAGAGAGTACTTTGTACACATTTTATTTGTAAACTTAGAGAAAGTAAACAACAATTTGGAGCATAAAAGTATTTAGTGTATCTTGGATGTTATTTTTATCTACATGTGAAATGCACAATGCTTTCTATATAAATATAAATGTCTCTATACAATGACTTTGTTATGAAAAGAGAAAATTTCACATCCATTAGATATTGAGACTAGGGACAAAATTTACTTTTATTTGAAATGTATTAAAAGGCAATGTTTTGATGAATGCTCATGTTTCTTGTCTAAGTAATCCAAGCCAATTGGGATTTAGCTAGAACAACACATACAGCTCACTGTTCTTACTGAACTTGCAAAATTTTCAAAGAAAATCTTGATCTCAGTTCAGGTTAGAAGGGCAAAAATATGAACTCTTTTCACCAAACTATATAGAAGGACAGAAACTGAAAATTCAACAACAGTGAGAAGAGAGAAAGCTCTTCACAGTTGTAAGCCTTTGGGGATTTCTTTTTCATCCAGTTAAAAGTTCAGTGCTATTGCCTCTAGATTTCTGGCTAACCCTGTGGGCAAAATAGGAAGGTTACTTCACTGTAGGGCATTTAAAACAGAGTGAAAGAGATATTCATTTATGTGGTCCTTAGTGATATGTCAAAAGAGTGAATTTAATGTTTTCCATCTATTTGTTCCCTTGGAAGATAAGAACTGTCATTTAGTATTATCATATAGATAGAAGATAGGTGTATGGTGGAAAAAGGATGAAGTAGAATTCGTGCTTTATTAAAAACCATAATCATATAATACAATTTCATTTTATTTACTTTTCAGTTGTCAGATAAAAATTACCACAAATTAAGAGATTTATCAGTAACATTAACTTATTATTTTTCATAGTTCTATAGGTAAGAAACCACAGAGTGTATTGAATTTATAGTTCGGGGTAGACTGAAATTAAGATATCAGCCATATGTATCTTTATTTTGAGACCAACTACTGAAAGTACCTCCTCTTCAAAGAATTTCTGTAGGTTGTTTCAAAATTCATTTCCTTTCAGTTGTAGGACTAAGGTTCCCTTTGCCTGGCTGGGTTTTTTTAAATATTTTTATTTAAGCACCTTGATTACAAATATGTTTGTAGTTGTGTTCTAGTCATTAAAGAACACCCCCTACACCAGTGCAACATTCCCACCACCAATGTCCCAAATCCCCGTCCTCTCCACCTCACTTCCATCTGTACTCTAGACAGGCTTTCTACTTCCCTCATTCATTCACATTGTTATGATAGTTCTCAGTGTAGTTCTTTTTTTTTTTTTTTTGTTTTTGTTTTTGGGCCACACCCAGTGATGCTCAGGGGTTACTCCTGGCTATGCTCTCAGAAGTCGCTCCTGGCAGGCACGGGGGACCATATGGGAACCGGGGGATCGAACCGTGGTCCGTCCTAGGCAAGGCAGCAGGCACCTTACCTCCTGCGCCACCTCCCGGCTTCCGTGTAGTTCTTTCTCTAACTGCACTCACCATTCTTTGTGGTGAGCTTCATGTCATGAGCTGAACCTTCCAGCCCTCCTCTCTTTGTCTCTGAGAATTAATACTGGAAAGTGATATTATATAGACTGATACAGAGCAAAATGGATACTGACTTTCCTTCAGAGCTTTCTTTTTTTGTTTTGATTTTTGCTTTGGGGTCAAACCTGGTGGTGCTCAGGGGCCACTCCTGGCTCTGCACTCAGAAAATGCTTCTGGCAGGAACAGAATAAGGGATGCAGGAATTCAAACCACCACTGGTCCTGGGGTGTGCACATGCAAGGCAAATGCCCTACCCCTATGCTGTCTCTCCAGTCCAACTTTAGAGCTTTCCTATTGAACTTATCTGACTTCCTGTTGGAAAAAAACGAAGGAAGGAGTATTTAAGATCTTCTATGATTCTGCCAAGTCTAGAAGACTAATCTTGTGTTAAGATGAACTGATTTGGGACATTCATTACATGAGCAAAATTCCTTTGAAATTGAACCTATGTATGTATTTAAATAAATACCCTGAACCTTGGAGGGCCATCTTAAATGTCAGTCTAAATATACATATTCAATATAGGCCTGCAGACACTCAAATAGTAGGGTAGATGCTAAATAAGAATCTCTCATAGTATTTCTCTCTTTTTTTTTTTTTTTTGGTTTTTGGTTTTTGGGTCACACTTGGCAGTGCTCAGGGGTTACTCCTGGCTCTACACTCAGAAATCGCTCCTGCCAGGCTCGGGGGACCATATGGGATGCCGGGATTCGAACCACTATTCTTCTGCATGCAAGTCGAATGCCTTACCTCCATGCTATCTCTCCGGCCCCCATATTTTCTTTTCTATGAGTGTTTGTTGGGAGGTAGAGAGCCACATCCAGCAGTGTTCCAAGTTTACTCATGTCTCAGTGCTCAGGTAGCACTTGAGGCAGTGTCAGGGATCTGACAAATCCTGATTTTCTGTTTGTAAAGCTTATGCTCAGCTTATTTCCATCTCTGGTCTCTGGTCCCTACAGAACTTAATTTCTTGAGCTTTTCTTTTAACTGGAAATTTTACATTGATTATCATTTCTTTTTCATTGAAAAACAGCATTACACTTTACAAATGAGACAATGAAGGCTTAATAGTTTCAATAAAGAAGCAAGCGTGTCAGAGCAGTATCACTTTACCATGTTTGAAAGAGTTACAAGAATCCTTTGAGAGAGCCTAATTAGTCTGAAATCAAGGTGTAAGGATTTGAACCACAGATAAAGATATTTTTGGGGAAATCCCTGAGAGTTAAACTTGAAATCAATTTTAAGGAAAAGGTGTAATATGGAAGAAATGAGTATTCATCAATATAGATATTAGCTATTCTTATAAGAAGACCTTCTATGCAATGACAATTTTTAAAAATAATTTATACCATTCCATTGGGTGAAAAAATTATAAATTTCAAAGATAAATCCCCATAGTCCTATGTTCTGGCAGGAGCAGGAAGTGGCTAAAGTTTATATTCAGTACATAGCTCCTAGAAAGTAAAAGTTTTGTGCCTTCAGTATTTTAGTCAGAGAATTTTAAGGAAATGTGTCAAATTAATTATTCATTTTTAGAATATGAATGTATAAAAGGTAATGAACTTTATAGAATTCTATCAACATAGACAAAAAATTTCTTGTTTTGTTGAAACTAAAAAAGGGTACTAATATAAGAAAGAAAAGAAAGGCCAACGTGAGTAGGGCACTTGCATTGCACATGGCCCATCCACCACCACATAAGGTCTTTGGGGCCCTACCAGGATTGATTCTTGAGCACAGAGCCAAGAGTAACCTTTGAGCAACTCCAGGTGTGCCTTTCCCCTCCACAAATGGGTATAAAGGTATTTTCTGTGGAAAAACATAACTGAAGTTGATTGGAGAGGAGACTTGGAAAATGCTTTCATGATAATTTTGTGCTTGTGTGTGTGTGTTATTTGTATTAAATGAAGAATAAGGGATGGTAGAGATATATTGCAGATGCTATCGATATTGTGTACTAAGGTTCAGTAGCAGAAATCAAAAATGAGCAAAATTGATTGTTCCAGAAACCAAAATAAATTACATGTAGTTTAGAAAATGTTAGTAAAAAGAATAATATAAGAAAATGTGGGGCCCGGGAGATAGAATGGAGGTAAGGCGTTTGCTTTTCATGCAAAAGGTCATCGGTTCGAATCCCGGTGCCCCATATGGTCCCCCGTGCCTGCCAGGAGCAATTTCTGAGCATGGAGCCAGGAGTAACCCCTGAGCACTGCTGGGTGTGACCCCAAAACCAAAAAAAAAAGAAAATGTGAGGCAAAAGAGCCAATCATCACCCACCCCCACAAATAGGCCATAAAACTGATCATTTAAGTCATACTAAATATTTTAATCCTTATCCCAAGAGCAAAGGTTTTTAGTTGGATGCGGGTAGAAAGATAATTTCACTGTATAATCTGATAAGAAATGAGTGTGTGTCTAGGTGGTCCTGAAGAGACATTAATTAAAGTGACTATGAGCAGGGCCAAGTTATAGCATAGGAAGTAAGATGCTTGATTTGCATAAAACAGATCTGGGTTTATACCTGGTATCACAAACGATCACCTGAGAAACACCAGGAATTATTCCTTAGCACATAACCAGTAACACTGAAATTGTGTGGAAGATATTGATTATAGGTTCAGAATAGGGAATTGAAAGTTAATAGCATTAACTAACTTTGATTACATATTTACTGTTGATAAATCTGAAGGAGGAAGAGAAGGTAGGCATGTACAAACATATCTCATCTCTGTTGCTAAAGCTTAGGTCTATCAATTAATAAATATTTCTGTTATTGTTTTGATTACTTTGGCTTGGGGGCCATATTGGGTAACGCTCAGGAGTCATTCCTCAAAAATCACTCCCAGCAGGGCTCAGGAAACCATATGGGATACACAGTATAAAACCTGGGTTGACTGTACGTAAGGCAATCACCTTACCTATCCTATACTATATCCCCAGCCTCTATTTATTAGCTTTTATTTTTATTTTTGGAACCTCACCTAGAGTTTTTCAGGGCCTACACCGTACTGTGCTTAGGGGATCATGCACAATGCCAGGGACCAAGCCAGAGTCTAGGATGTGTAAGTTTAGTAGTGCTTCACTTTACTCTCATACTATCTTTCTAACCACATACAATTATAAAATATTAAAACAAGCATGTATTTCAAAAAAGGTAGAGGAAACAAACATCTTTTAAAGAAAAGCATTAAAGGAGAAAGCATTAAAGAGAAAAATTAAGTAGCAAAGGCTACTCTCATAATCATAGAGGACAGTGGTCCCAAGGTGGGGGGGACTAGCTCCTGGATTTGCCTCTTTTTTGATGATTTTGTTTTGGAGTCACACCAAACTGTACTTGGCATTTACTTCTGACTCTCTGAGCTCAGGGCTATCTCGTGGTGGGGTTCAAGGAGCCACATGTGTTGCTGGCAATTGATTCCAAGTTGGCTGCATGCAAGACAAATGTTCTACCTGCTGTACTCTTGCCCTGCTTTGCTTCCTTTTACAATTTTGGATTTCCTGCCTTTCTTATTTCCTCCAATTCTCCTCCCCAAGATATGCGGATATCTTGGATCATATCTGATAACACTCATGGGTTGCTAAGGTAACTGTAAAACTGTCATGGCACCACTGGGTGTGATATTGATATGTTAAATGGAGTAGTGAGCTACAGTTAACAGAACTGTCACCTAAGATTGAACTTTCCTGATTGTAATAGAGCCTGTAAAACTGAGTGGAATTTTCCCCTCACCATAAATCTGGCTGTGGTGTTACTCTGTATTTTGTTTAAACACTAGGAAAATTTGTTCCTGTTTCACTTTTCTCTGTCTTTTCTTATAACTTAAGACCTTACACATACCATTAACCACCAATCTACCAACATGTATGAAGTGTGATGGTAAAAAATTTTCATACGTAATGTGTAATCTTACTTTCACATTAGTAATATGCTGTCATCGTTTGTACAGGCGGTACCTCTCAAGTAAAGATGCATGAAAACATCTGTCTTTTAATCATTGGGACATTTCCTCTGCTAATTCCAGTAGTTTTCATTTAATGATTTAAATTAAATTATTAAATAGCATCTTCAGAGATGTGGGAAGGCATCTCCCTTCTGCTTTTCCTTAAAGTTTGCTATTTCTATTCCCCTTTGCTAAGCAGGAAATAACTGAGTGGAAGTACTTGGATGTTAGGGCCTACTGTTTTTTCTGCTGTGTATGAATTCTACCTTTGTCTCTATATTTACACTAGTTTAAAGATATAAGACAATTTCATTATTATAGCACTGAAAATCTTCAGAATATAAGTTCTGGTTAATTTAAATTTCAAGCTATTGGTAGAAAAAATTCATTTAGCATATTTCACTCTTAAAATGCTATACTCAGTTCTGCAATAATCTGACTAATTCCTAATACATAAAGTCTGAGTTTTATTTACATTATCTCTCTCTCTCTCTCTTTAAGATTTTTGGTCACAACCAGTGATACTCAGGAGTTGCTTCTAGCTCTGTTCTCATGAAATACTCTTGTTACTTTTTAGGGTACCATCTGGGATATGAAGTATCAAACCACAGTTGGGAGTAAACAGCTTAACCAATGTACTATCTTTCTAACCCCATAAAGCTTTTCTCTTTCTTTACTATTAAGCAAACCCATTCCTCTTTGCCCAAAACTTGTGATGACATTATTTATTTTCTTCTGAATAAATAGATTTTTCTTGTTCTTGATTTGGGTTTTCCATCCATTTATTTCTATAGAGCTCTCATTCAGTGAGGGAAAATTTGCTAGAAATGAGTCTTGGCTAGGATGTATTGGAAGTCTTCAAAGTCATTAAGCACTGAAGTTCACATATCAAGATAGGTATTTCTATATGTTATTCTGAAATCTCTAAACTAAGAAATCTAGATAAAGTTTCATAATGAAATTCACAGAGTGAAAAGATACAAGGTATGTGAGTAATTATGAAAAAAACTACCTCTGATGTCGGAGAAAGGTTTGAAAGGTTATGGGAAGAGACTAAAAGAGCTAGCCCAATGAGTAAGACACTTGCCTTACACTGAATTGGTCTGGGTTTGATCCCCAGAACCTCAAATGATTCCCTGAGACCCACCATTGAACAACATAGAACCAGGAGTAAGTCCTGAACATCCCTAGGTGTGGCCCCCAAACCCACTACCTGATATTATGGTGGGAAATAGAAGAAAAACTAGAGCAGTAGGATGATGAAAGTTAAAGAAATATATTTAATTTTAACTTTTTTACAATTTTTGGAGGGTATGTCATACCAGTCATACTTAATGCTTACTACTGAACCTGTGGTCAGGAATCATTTCTACTGTGACTCAGGAGACGTTATGAAGTGCCAGGGATTGTACTGGGTCAGAACCATGCCAGGCAAACGCTCTACTCATGGTATTTATTGCTGACTCTGAAAGAGAAAAATTAGTAGAAGAGTGAAGTGATGAAAATCATGTTGATGTAGCCAGTGAATAGTGATATGGGAGTCCATTGTGCTCTAATATAAGCTATGATGCATGGATTCCAGGTTCATAGATTATGAATTAGAAAATATGAGGCAAGTAGAACTAAAAGTTTAGAGAACTTTTTTTCACAAATTAGGCTGTAAAGAGCAACAGATAAATATGTCAGGATGAAGTAAGATATAATGTGGATCAAAAGTTACCAAAGCAATTAAGGCCAATGGGTCACCAAATATTAATAGTATTACCTAATTAAAAGGACCAGTGAGGTATAGAGGCATTGGTGCTAGCCTTGCATGCAAACAATGGGGTTTCAATCACTAGCACCACATATAGTTCTCTAAGTACCAATAGTAAGTGATTCCTGAGCAGAGTCAGGAATAAGTCCTGAGTACTGTGGCTCATATTCTGAAACCAAAAAATAACATGACAGGGGTCATAGCAATACTACCGCAGATACAGCATTTGCCTTGCATATGACAGACCTGAGTTCAACTATTCGTCGTCTCATATTATTACCCCAACCTGCTAGCAGTGATTTCTGAGCACAGAGCCAGGGTGTGGCAGCTCAAAATCAAAACAAAACAAAAACATTATATAACATAAAATAAAGGGAGTGTGCTGATTATATGGGAGAGGATAATCATCTATCATCAATCAGATACATGAAAACTAAAGCATAGATGATAGAAGGAATAATAGAATAGGAAACAGGAAATTAATGACTTTAGCAAAGTCCATTTGAAAATCTTTCATTTTTTGAGAACTATGAAGTGAGGGTAGAAATGTTTCCAATAGTCACTATGGAAATCAGAAGAGTAGTTTCTAAGGAGAGTGAGAAGAATAGAGTCAAGCATAGTTAAAGGTCTTTTTTATAACCTTGAATTTATAATTATATATCCTTGAATTTATAAGTTTATCAGTAAATTGAGTTAATGATGATTATTCCTACGTGGGTTGGAAAGAGAATATTCCTGATGTAAGGTTAGATTTGTTTAGAGTATATTTAACCTAACTTATTTTTTGTGGTAAACTAGCAGTAATATTCCAAGGTTTCAAAAAGATTAGGAAGCTTTACAAAATTTGCTTATGTGACACTTCAGTAAATCAGGATGCCTTCGAAAGCATCCTTCTAGTAACATTTCAAGACTACTTTTAGTGCTATTGTATGAAAGCCAGTTTGTTTGTAGAATAATACAAAGAAATTATTTATAAAGATCTGGATATTTCTGTATATTTTTAATATTGCTTTTTTGAAAATTCTGTTATATGTGCTTAGGAACATTAGTTTCAAAATGAAACAAGGAAAAAGATGCTATCATATTTGCATAATAATTATTAGCATTATCTGAGTATTAGAATGTGCCAGACATTCTGATAACTACTTGGCTACATTATTTTACTTCAGCTTCCCAACAGCCATGTAATTTAGAAAACACCATGATTTCCTTTCCCAGTTGAATATTGTTTATAAATGTGAGGTGATACTGCAGTGTGCCAGTCAGGAAGTGATAGGGACAGGATAGCAACTCCGAACCTTCTTGTTCAAAATTGTGATGTCAGCAAAAGTAATCTTCATTGTTGTTGTTGTTGTTGTTTTTGGATTACTCCTGGGTGTTCGCTCAGAAATCGTTTCTAGCAGGCACGGGGAACCCTATGGGATGCCAGGACTTGAACCTGGGTTCATCCTGAATTGGCTGCATGCAAGGCAAACGTCCTACCGCTGTGCTATATCTCCAGCCAAGTAAAAGTGATCTTTAAACTTTTCCCAATTTTTATGCCATTTATTTTTATAATATCTTTATTTAAGCACCATTTTTAAAAGCATGATTGTAGGGGCCCGGGAGATAGCATGGAGGTAAGGCGTTTGCCTTTCATGCAAAAGGTCATCGGTTCGAATCCCTGTGCCCCATATGGTCCCCCGTGCCTGCCAGGAGCAATTTCTGAGCAAGGAGCCAGGAGTAACCCCGGAGCACTGCCGGGTGTGACCCAAAAACCAAAAATTAAAAAAAAAAAAAAAAAACATGATTGTAGTTGGATTCCATTTGTAGAACATCCCCATTCACCAGTGCAATATTCCCACCACCAATGTTCCCCATCTCCCTCCTCCCTACCCCACCTGTATGTGAGAGAATTCTACTTCTCTCATTAACATTGAGTGTAGTAAAAATTTTAGGTCTTATATTTGTCTTGGATGGTGGAAGGAGGCCTCTGTCTTTAGGCTCTGAATCATGTGGCTCCACAACCCTCATTAACCGTCAGATCTGGAGATTCATGAGAGCGGCGGGCAGAAATCTCACTCACATGCAGGCTTCAGGAAGTAACAGCTTTATTCATCCTAGCCACTACATGTGTGGCATACATCATAACCTTTTAAGCAGCTAGCCCTGCATCTTAACTTG
>PVKC010012584.1:0-23662 GCA_004027635.1 Crocidura indochinensis
AAACCTAAAGAACAAGGTTCATTCAATTTCACAAGAACCTGTGGTTGGAATTGATGATACGATGACAACCATTGATTCTCAGACTGTTTTCAGAAGCTTACTAGCATTAGGTGCTGGTTTGTTGTACATAGAATTAAACAGTCTTTTAAGTTTTCTTTTTATGATAATGGATAGCTGTATTTAAGTAGTTTTAAATTACATTCCTGCTTGACTTATGCCTCAATGTCAATTTTCTTCAGATTAAAAAAGAAATATATGAATTAATATGACCAGAAAAAAACACAATTAGCCATTAGGAATTTTCCAAGATTTAGTAACATGGAATGTGATTACACAGTATATTCTGGGACTTAACCATAGCAGGCTGCGGATACCAGTCAGACTGATTATGATTTGAGCATTGTTTTAATATGGTTTTGCAAAGGACCTCATGGAATAAAGATTAGTAAGTTTATTAAACTGTTGATAATTGAAACCTCTTATTTTGGGTAAGCACCATCCAGTGAGGTAGATTAGTAGGATTTAATTCATTGCTCTCAAATAGAAAATGAAGACTAAGCAGAATAATTACATTCCCTCTTTGGATTAATGAAAGGTGACATCACAATGGTATTTTTGGCCCTTAAAATACAGAATCAAACAGAATAAATAGGTTTTCCAACTTTCTTTCAAGTAACACCAAACCCTCTCATCTGAAAATTACATTATATTTTGAGAAAAAATTACAGATGAATGTAAACAAAATAAAATGTGGGCAAAATGGAAAAAAAGTTTAAAGTAAACTGTTGTTTACATTAGTCATAGTCTTTTTACTGTCCCTGAAATTTTCATATATCTCCTTGTCCAAATCATCCATATTTTGAGGTAGAGAAAAATCTTTTTCAGATGATTTTTTTAGCAATTAATAGTGACTAGTATATTGAGAAAATCAATCTGCCTAACAAATAAATTTGTCACCTTGAATAATCACTAACATCTGTTTTGAAAATAACACTAGCACAAGTCTCCAAGTTCTAGAAAGTTACTCCTAGAGTATAATACAGCTGTGCTAATTAAAAAGAACTGAGTTAGCATATTAAATAAATTTCATCAATGAAAAAAATAAGATTTATCACCTGACAGATTTTTAGTCACATCAAACATCAAGCTCAAGTCAGTCAACTAAATAAATTAACTTAGTGTCATGGCACACAGCAGGGTCTTCACATTATTGATTCAGTTATATGCATTGGGTGTAATTGCAACATGAAAAGAAAGCTCACCGGGGACTCCTCCAAAGTCTGTCCAATTTCTAATAAAATAGTGCATTGATCATATAAGATCTTACCTCAAATGAATGATAAAGAACTTCCTTAAAAATTCTATCAAGTAACATTAGGATGCTTACCTGTCAGTTTTAATAATTATTACTATTTCACAATACCACACAGAACAAAGGAAAATGAAGGTTGGCTGAAATTCTTTGTTTGAATAACCAGTGGTTTTCTTTCCAACTTGGCACTTTAAAACAGAATTTCACAACTGTTTTTTGATTGTGGCCCCCTTCCAACCTTGTTCCTTTCCTGTGGATCCCTGGTCTCACTATTTGGTTGTAAAATGCTGATTTCCACCCTTCTTAAGAAATACCATTTCAAACTTTTGACCTATTTCCCCAAGACAGCATCCCTATGACACATAACATAGCAAAATTGTAACATTATTATGCAAGTATGTAATATATACATAATATATGTCCATATAATTCTCAAAACAGATACATATGTGGGGTTGCAGTGGTAGTAGTGCAGGTAAGGGCATTTTCCTTGCATTTGGCTGAACTGGGTTTGAGCCCTGGCACCACATATGGTCCTCTGAGCCTGCTGGGAAGGATTCCACACAGAGCCTAGAGTAAGCCCTGAGCACTGGCTTGTGCAGCACAAAACCAGAGCCAAAACAAAGCACACAAAACAAAAAAATGACACATACATAACAGGTTAAAACCAGAATAATCAAAACGCATCAAACCAATGTTTATAGCACCTCAGTCAGTACTTGTTTATCTGTTTGTGTACATTTTTATTATGACGATATTGTTACCCATCCTCAGGCTTAATAAAACCAGTGGGATAGTACTGATGCTATACTTCAGAGCAAAAAAATTTCACACACACACACACACACACACATAAACCCCAAAAGACAGAGGTGGTTACTTCTTAACTAATGACTGGCCTCAAAGAGAAGTTGATCAATTAAATTCCTTTTCATGGAAATTTGAAGTTGGAGAAAATAAGTTAAAAACTAGAGCAACTAATACAGTGGGATATTAGATAGAGAGTTTCTGATAAATAGCATCCTTAAACTGAATGCAGAAAACACACATTTTCAAGAGTTCTCTGATTAGAAGCTAAACTACTGATAAGGAAAAAATCAGGAAACCTATGAATGACAAAGAGATAAAGAGAGCTATCATGCTTTCTGATTTTCTTTTTCTAATTCTAGTCAATGAATAAGCTCCAAAATTTTCCTTTTCTTCAAATAAATTGAGTAGTTATATTAGTACAGGTAGAAATTGCAAGAATTAAATGAATAAAATATGGACCACAATATATCTCCTACGCTTAATTTTTTCTTAGTTCAAAGATCCAGCTTCAAAGTGTAGTATTCCCATTTGACCTAGCTGATTTCAATGTCACAAGAAACTGACAATCAGAGTGAAGATATGATTTGCTTTATCCTTTCCATTAGCACACCATTAGCAGATAGGAAAGTCAGTACTTAAAATCAGCTCTTCTGACCCAGAAGCAGAGAATGTGATCTTCCATGAGAAAGGTTCAGATGATTAAAACAATATTTAAGGTCCAGTTAATACAGATATTAAGGTCCAGACACTCTAAGACAAGAGTATTTTCATCAAAAGAGCTAATTTGTAGGATAAGCACCGAGAGTCTAAAAATAATCTGTTGTGACTGGGACAAGATATTAGAGTTATTTTGTATTTACAATGATTATAATGTTAACATTAACACTGTGGTTCTTGAACATACCAATCATTCATTTCATATGACATATGAGGCACTTGATTCATAGCATTTAGGCTATTGTTTTCTGGGCAGTCTTGAAAACAAACTTTAGTAACTTCAAGAAAGGGGCCTGAAAGATTCAATTACATCCTTCTTCATCATTCATCAACAAGTACTTCCTAGGGAGTTCTATATTTGGGTAGATTTATACTAATCCCTCGCCAAGAATTATGCTCAAATGCAAATTCTGATTTTCTAATAACTTATGTACATTATTTACATATTTATTACCAAAATTATACTAACTCATTGATGATCTTTTGGAAAAATAGTTAGATAAAAAGACTCATATTCAGAAAGAATTCTGATACGTTTAAGATATTCTAGGTAGAAAATTGTTGGCCACCCAGAAACTCACAAGGTAAATATCTGATTTCTCCCTGGGATGCAGTGAGCTGGTGAAGTCACGCAGCACTGAATTAACCATTCATCTGAGAATATGCTGACCAGGCATGTGAGGACTGAACCAGTGAAGGTCACAGCATGGAGTCAGGGTATCACATGGAGAGACAAGTATTTTATATAAATATCACAAGCAGTTTGTGCATATTGAAGGCCAACCTATGCCTGTGGTTTTTGCAACATAATACATGTATGATCTAATTTCCCTGTTGTACAGTTCTGTAGGATGTCTTTCTAATGTTTATAATTGAAAAAATTGGATTGGCCCTGAAGATAATTATAAATCTGAAGATAATTATAAATGTACTGATGATTTAGAATTGGGGGTATTGGGAGGCTGGAGCAGTGGCATTAGAGGTAAGGCTTCTGCCTTGCAAGCGCTAGCCTAGGATGGATCATATGTTGTTCGGGTGTCCCATAAGGTCCCCAAGCCAGAAGCAATATCTGAGTGCATAGCCAGGAGTAACCCCTGAGCACCAACAGGTATGGCCCCCCCCAAAAAAAAAACCAAAATAGAATTGAGGTTATTGGAATGAATGATTTGAGATCGAATGCCTGTTAAAAATGATCCTAAGAATTATGATCCCTTACAGATAGATTCTAAATCTGTAGGTGAAATAGGGCTTCAGCATCTCAGTTTTTAAATTATCACTGGTATTATATTAAAAGACTCTAGACAACACTGATAAAAAAATTATTTCCTTTAAATCAGTGGTCCTCAAACTATGGCCCGCGGGCCACATACTATATTTGTTCCCATTTTGTTTCTTCACTTCGAAATAAGATATATGCAGTGTGCATAGGAACTTTGTTCATAGTTTTTGTTTTTACTATAATCTGGCCTCCAACAATCTGAGGGACAGTGAACTGGTCCCCTGTTTAAAAAGTTTGAGGACCCCTGCTTTAAATCATTGAAGTTTTTTTTTTAATCATTGAGTTTCTTGAAGTTTTGAACTTAAATTTACTTACAATATATCAAACCCACAGCTTCTTGAGTTTAATTCCTTTAATTTCATCCAACACTATTACTACAATTTTCCTAATAAGACTACCAGTCTTTAATTCTTCTTTTCTCCATTCTTCAGAGTACAGTAAGACTCAAGTTGGAGAGGAATTACAGAGAATAATCTACATGTCTTGTTTTTAAACCTTACTCAATCCTCTCAATACAAGAATTACATGGGAATCCACTTTTCTCCCCAAAGAATTACATTTCTCAGCTAGAGTTTCTGCACCTCAGAATTATTGGCATTAATTGCTACACAACTGTTTGTGCGTGGGTTATCTTCTGCCTTGTAGGATGTTAAGCAACATCAGAGATATCTACCCATAAGTAAACCATTAACATTTAATCTGCATTTGCAACAACAAATTGTTGGTTGTTGTCTCTAGAAATTGTCAAATAAATGTCTCTAAGTTCAAATATCACTGCGTGTGGTGTTGGAACATTGTATGCAAGAAATCCTATTATTAAGAGTTTTGTAAAATATGGTGCCTAAAATAAGTAAAATATAAAATCCCAAAGTACTGGTTATAAAACTTAGTGAAGAATGGATTACTCTCTTTCCTTGCTGTCCAACAAATTTACTGTTTCAAATATTTGTGTTCTAGCCTCTAAATCAAATTTTCATCTTCATCTACTACTAAATTGCTCAATGACCCCCAAGTCTTTGCCAAATCAGGCAATTCTTCCAAGTAATTTATGTTATTACTTTGCTTCTGCTTCCTGCCCCTCTTCCCAAGCACACAACCCCATCCCCTCTTGAATGTTCTTTTATTGTTTTTTAGTTTGCTTTTTTCCCTGGACAGCCTCACTCCCCTAAAATCTTAACTCGAAAAACCTAATATTCATAAGTTTTTCTTGACTTTTCTAATCACTAGATTCATTTCCTGTTCACAGGATACTTATGTCTGCTTCTTCCCAGGATCTATTCATTCAGAATTATATTGCAACTGATTTTTTCTTTGTTTTGGAGGCCACACCTGGAAGTGCTCAGGAATTACCATATTCCTAAATCACTTCTAACTGGGCTTTGGGCATCTTATATGGTGCTGAGATCAAACCAGGGTTAGCATGCAAGACAAGCACCTTTCCTGCTGCACTATTGCTCTAGACCCTGATATTTTAAATCTATTTATTTTCTCCTGAGTTTCAAAGCCCAAGCCCAAGTCACTACTACTTAGCAGAAAGAAAGTACAAGTTGTCTTGTACTTGTACAAGTTTGAGTTGTACTCTTGAATAAAAATTGTGACATTAAAGTATACAGTAGTGGGGCCGGCACAGTGGTGCAAGCCATAAGGCGTCTGCCTTGCATGTGCTAGCTTAGGATGTTCGATCCCTCAGCAACCCATATGGTCCCCCAAGCCAGGAACAATTTCTGAGCACACATAGCCAGTAGTAATCCCTGAGTGTCACTGGGTGTGGCCCCAAAACCAACCAAACAAACAAACAAACAAAACGTAAAATAAAAACATAAAGTATACAATGGAGTTTATTTTTATTCATATATTGTAATTAACACACCAAGAATTATGACATAAAATAAGAATTAATGATTTAGATTTACATTACACTAGACTGAAGAATATTAGCCACAAATATTTCAGAACATACCATTTCCATGAAATCTTTGACTACTGTTAAAATATTAAGATAATATGTCCAGATTATTTATATGCAACCCCAATTAGACAAAACCAGATCTCAAACTCACATTAACTTATATGGTTTTCCTTTATTTTAATTAATTTCTTACAAACAGAAGTCACAAGCAGTTTAAGATTTTAGAAATTA
The DNA here is from genome assembly GCA_004027635.1 of Crocidura indochinensis. Classification (NCBI taxonomy): domain Eukaryota; kingdom Metazoa; phylum Chordata; class Mammalia; order Eulipotyphla; family Soricidae; genus Crocidura; species Crocidura indochinensis. Next base: position 6,259 of record PVKC010012584.1, read on the forward strand.
TTCTATAGTTGGCTTAACTATTGGAGTAATTTTTAGCAATTAACTTATTTCTATGTTTCCCTCATTGCCTTTTGTCCTCATTTAATCTTGTATAACAAATACATTTAGTTGATCCAAGTCATTCAATCTCAACTCCAGAGCTAAAGTATCCATTTTTTTTACCTGTCTACCATGAGCTCCAAAGAAAGAGAAGAAAAGAGCAGGGAAAATATGAAGGAAGTTTGAGGATAATGGGGTGGTGTTCATATTTTGAAATCTTTTATTTTGTACTATCAATATTTGTTGATACACAATATAAAGCTAACCACAAAGAGTGGTGAGTGCAGGTAGAGAAATAATTACACTAACAACTATCATGATAATGCTTTTTTGTTTGTTTGTTTTCTTTGTTTTTTTCTGCCACACCTGGTGACGCTCAGGGGTTTCTCCTGGCTATCTGCTCAGAAATCGCTCCTGGCTTGGGGAACCATATGGGTCACCAGGGAATCGAACCACGGTCCTTCCTAGGCTAGCGTGGGCAAGGCAGATGCCTTACTGCTCCATGCTACTGCTTCGACCCCTATCATGTATCATGATAATGTTAATGAGTGAGAGAAGTACAGTGCTTGTCTCAAATACAAGTGGGAGATGGGAGAGGAGGAGAATGGGGCATTGGTGGTCGGAATGTTGGGAATGGTGAAGGGGGTGGTTTTTTTTTTTTATGACTGAAACCCAACTACTGTCATGTTTGTAATCATAGTGCTTAAAGATATTATTTAAAAAATAAAATTAATTAATTAAAAACATTTGTAACAAATAACTGGGAATTAACAAAAAGGAGTACCCTTCCACACAGTTCTACCTTTGTTTGGTTTTGTTAATTTTGTTAATTCCCTACACTGTACTATTACTGAGGCCTGGAAGAGTACATTGTTCACTGACAAAATCTGTTCTGAACTATATTAATACTTATCTAAAGTTTTAACAAAACTTCATAAGAAGTAAAACTATAAAATGCTCTCTCAATTTTAGGACATTTTAGAATGATCAGGTGATGCTAATTTTAATCTAATAAATAAAGTTATTCTATTTATGTGAATGTAAATGGTCTATTTGAACAAATGATTATAAGAAATTTTACCTGAATATCAGAAATGGCAGTCAGTTATAAAGTTATTTTTGACTATCATTTTTTATTACAGTATTATTTATATTCATTTATAACTCATGTTGGAGTGCCAGGAGTTGTATAAGTCTGATAGATTTTTGTTATTTAAATATCTGTATGCTTCAGCTCTTAATATTCTAGTGTCAAAGCATTTCTTTTTTTACCTACCATATACTGACTTGTTTAATTTTACTGCATGCATACATATTTATACTTTCTTCTTTACCTACCATATACTGACTTGTTTCATTTTACTACATGCATACATATTTATACTTTCATTTGCTTGAAGATTTAAATTTTGACAGCTGCAGAGATTACATGAACACATAAAAAAGTATTGTGCACCTTTCCTATATCATTATTTGATGGAAAACAATGTCAACAAAGGTACAACAACAGTACAACAATTGTGAATGCCCTCACTAGTCAACTGGACCAGAATGATGAGTTGCTGGTGTTTGGTGCTTTTTCTTCCCCTAACCAATGTCACTTCTAATCTATTACAGCAGTAATGAACAGCCAAACAGCCTATTTCCCACAGATATTTTCAAACCTCTGCAGATTGCCATTTGAACCATTCTTTAATTGCATGTGGCACAGATTGCAGTATGCTCCATGGAATTTAGAAAGTATATTAGCAGATTTAGCCCTTTCCAAGTCACTGTAATAATGAGACTTTATAGAACTAAAGGAAATTTAGCTTCAATGTTTACAATGAACATTTTTAAGTAAGCACAAAGAAGTAACCTAAATTTTTGTCTTATTATGGCATTTTTTTTAACTTCTTATTGGGTTAGTAGGAACTGAATATTTTTGTTTTTATTTTGTGGTTTTATATGTGTGCATGTAATTTATTCAATTTTGAATATACATTTTATTGAATAATCAATGAGGGTTCAATCCTCAGCACCTCAGATGATCCTGGACCTGACAGTTGTGATCTCTGAGCACAGACCCAGGAGTAAGATCTGAACATTTCTAGGTGTTTATCAAAATAAAAACAAAATCAAAAGGAATGATGACATCCATGCTGTGATAGGGGAAGAATGCAGATATTATGATTCTGCTCAAACATGTGTCATTAAATATACACACTTACCTAGTTTCTTTCATCATCTCCTAAAATTATGATAATTTTAGGGAAATAAAACAAACACCACTGCCAACTAAATGGTAATCTACAAGGACAAGAGAATAGAGAAGTAGTAGGACTATATGGGCCATGCCAATAATATATTTAATAACCTCAAAGTTGATCAATGGAGAGTGAGATGGTAGAGAATGAAACTGGGAGTGGCATGTGTCAGTAAGAAACAAGCTCACTCAATCCGATGACCTCAGACAGGTTTAGTAATAGAAACGACATGAGGATATTGTGGAGACTGATGTGATTGTCGCTGTGCTGGTGGACACCAGGAATTAAACCCTGTAACTTGAAACATAAGGCATGCACTCTACCAGTTGAGTCACAATATCTGTTCTGGAGATATTGAGTGTTCTAAAGACTCATATTTGGTGGAATTCTGTGGTTAAACCATAGAAGACAACTGGCCCAAAGTATAACAGAATCAGCTAAATTTCTTTGTCTGTTTTTCATAGAGCCACGAAACCCCTCTCCCACTATGGCTGAAGACCAGAGCTTTATTCTTTTTTTTTTATCATATCTGTATTTAAACACCTTGATTACAAATATGATTGTACTTGGTTTTCAGTCATGTAAAGAACCCCCCACACCTTCACCAGTGCAACATTCCCATTACCAACGTCCCAAATCTCCCTCCTCCCAAGCTATTCTTTGAAAGCTGAACCTAGGAAACAAATGCATTCCAATAAGTTCAAGTTAAAGTCTACAAACAGACAGAGAAATTTCTATTCCCCTACCCTTGCCACTGCCCCAAAGTTCCTTGCTTGTCTCACTTCTAGGACATGTAGAATTGAGCCAAATCACTTCCTGTAATCCCTTTTTGACAACAAGGACATTTGAGAATTTTTTTAAGAAAGTTCTTTTTAATTTTATATTAATAATTTTTATTTTGATCAAAGTGGATTACATATTTGTCACAGTAATATTTTAGGTACATATTGACATTGAATCAGGGTAATTCCCATCACCAAAGTTGTCCTCCCTCCACCCCTGTTCCCAGCATGCATCCTATATTCCCCTCCCTTACCCCCAGGGCTGCTAGTATAAGTGATCCCCTCTGTGTCTAGCTTGTTGTAGTTTGGGTATCAATTCTGTTGTCATTGGCTTTGGGTTTGGTGTTTAAGGAGAATTTTTTTTTTTGAGAAAACTAAAAGCACCAACTAGAGTCCTAAAGATCTTGATTTGAAGACTCTCAACACAATATTGGGTTTCCACTGTCAAGATTATACCAATAAAAAGTCCCAACTTACTACAAAAAAATTCCAACTTGTATTTAAGTGCCTTATTCTTTGTATAATAATTTAGTCAAAGCCTATCAAGACAAGAAAATCCTCTGATTTGAAACTCAGTGACCATGAAAGTGAACACGAAGCACAAAGCACACAGAACAGAAAGAGAGGAAAAAGGCGAATATGTATAATCAGTAGACTCAGAGAGTTAAAGACCCATGTATAAAAAACTCTAAGGATATTTTAAAAACAAAGAAGATTTATTAGGATATTAAAAACATGATAGAACAAAACACCAAGTTAAGTAGAAGCACTAGAAGACAAAAGTAAGATTATTTCTTTGAAAACAGAACAGAGAAGTAGGAGAAAAATTAAACTAGAGAATTAGTAATGAAGATTTACCTCCCTCCATTACCCACATCCACCCAATTATTGCACACCAAGGAAAGGAAAGCTATCAGGATTGCATAACAAATTCCCAAATCCATTTACAATGTCACTGGGAACTCAATGAATTGTACATAAGAATTCACCTGGGGCCCGGGAGATAGCATGGAGGTAAGGCGTTTGCCTTTCATGCAAAAGGTCATCGGTTTGAATCCCGGTGCCCCATATGGTCCCCTGTGCCTGCCAGGGGCAACTTCTGAGCATGGAGCCAGGAGTAACCCCTGAGCACTGCCGGGTATGACCCAAAAACCCCCCCCAAAAAAAAAGAATTCACCAAAGTAGAACTTCCAATAATAACTAGGGATAAAAAGAGGATTGCAAAGTTTTCACACAGCATAAGTAGGTCTTAAAAAATAAAAGCAGGAGCTGGAGCAATAGCATGGGTTCGATCCTATGTATACCATATAGTCCCCAACACTGCCAGGAAGGATCTGAGTGCAGAACCAGGAGAAACCCCTGAGCACTGCCTGGTGTGGCTCAACAAACAAACAAGTAAAGTCAAGGGCTGGAGTGATTGTACAACAGGTAGGTTATTTGCCTTACAGAAGCCAACCCAGGTTCATTTCCTGGCACTCTGTAGATCAAATAAAATCAAAGCCAGCAAAATAAAAAAAATGATTATGACACTTCAAAATTGTAAAACAATATAATTGCAGTGTTAGATCTGAAAATAAAATATATTTTATTAGAATAAAAATAACATAAAATGAAATGTCTTGAAAGTTAACTTCTACTTCAATTTTTTTCTCAAAAAGCTATCAAGAAGTATGTTCCACAAACAGGTAAGTATATTTATTATATTATCTACAATGGTTTGTCAAGCATACCACAGAGGCAGATAGAAAACAAAGTGCCACTGATCACAATAGCTGGAGCTTTTAATCCCAATTATATGAGAAGTAGAGACCAGTAGATCAGTGGAGTACACACAAAGTACCAAGTTTAGAATTAATATTGTGACCTCTTATGAGTTGGAATTTCAGTGGCTTCCTATCAACGGGTCCCAGTTAGACTGACACTCTTGTCAAACACTCTTGTCACCTATGCAAAACTTGGATTACCAATGCCTGTTAGAGAAATGAGGACCAAGGCATAAACTGGTCAGAACACATTTTCCTGACTTTCTGAGGGCATGAAAAACCTGACTAAAAATAGAGAGCTGTATACTGAAGCAGCAGTAAAAAATATGCTCAAGTAAATTAAACCATTACTCAGGAAAGGAGGCCTAATTGTCTACTTGAATTAGCAGTGGCCTTCCTACATTAAACTTTTTTACCCTGCAGGTCAGAAAGAGCATAGTGGTAGGGTGTTTGCCTTGCATGCAGCCTATCCAGGAGGGTATTTGACCACATTCCCTGTGTTCCTGCCAGGGACCATTTCTGAGTGCAGAGCCAGGAGTAACTGTTTTGTTGTTGTTGTTTTTTGGGGGGTCACATCCGGCAGCGCTCAGGGGTTCCTCCTGGCTATATGCTCAGAAATCGCTCCTGGCAGGCTCGGGGGACCATATGGGATGCCGGGATTCGAATTGCTGACCTTCTGCATGAAAGGCAAATGCCTTACTTCTATGCTATCTCTCTAGCCCCCAGGAGTAAATCTTGAGTGCTGCCAGATGTGGTGCAATAAGCAATCAATCAATAAATTTTTTTTCCAAATAACTTTTTTACCCTGACTTTGATACTTTTACCTGGTTCAAACATTTGATATGATCATATGTAAAGACTTGATTTTTAAGATGTTATTACAAAGGCCAGAGCAATTGCACAGTGAGCATTATACTTGAATTGCATCAGGCCAAACCAGGTTTCATTCCTAGTACTATATATCTCCCTTGAGCCTGCTAGGAATGTTCTTTGAATACAGAGCCAGGAATAAGCTCTGAGTATTGCTAACTATGAATGTTATTTCAATATCTTGTGCCTAAAGATTTGCAACACTTTTTTTAGAAGTTTTATTTATTTTTTATTTTAAAATTTTTATTTTGGGGTCACACTTGGAAGTGCTCAGGTTACACCCAGGGATCACTACACTCAGTAATTAGGGCTCTACACTGAGGGATCACTCCTGGCAGGTTCAGGGGACCCTGTGGGCTTCTGGGAATCTAACTTGGCTGATGACTTACAAGGCAAACATACTACCCACTAAAGGCCAAGTAATACTACTAACTTAATTAATTATTGCTTAATAACATATTAACTTTTATGGAGAAAGAAAACTTATTTAACCAACAGGGTTAATACAACACCAACATGGGTTAATAAAATTGTGTAACTTTCAAGACAGCACTCTTATTGTAGTCAGGACATCTAGGCATCTATAAATTGGCAAAGAAGCTAGTTATAGGGGGCTCCCCTCAATTAGCACTTTATTCATCCATAATAAAGAGGTCAGAGCTTGAATTTTCAGATAAAATCAATATCTGCTATTTATTCTCTGAGGAAAATTTTAGCTGATTATTCGTAGGACTGTAGACCTTAGTAAACTTAATTTTTAAAGTAATTATCTTGAAAGAAATACATTGGTTTAATTTTTTATAGTTTTGGTTACTCAATATTTTATGCTCTTTGAATTATAAAACAAACTAATACATTATTCTTCCCTCGCACTTGCTTTCCTGTTTGGCCCCATAAGAAGGGATAACAAATTAATCAATATGAAAGTATTTATAAAAACTATTACACTCATGGATGTTCATAACCAGTTCTAATGAATCGGGTGTCTATATGTTAGTTGAGTTTTCAATAAAGAGGATATTCTGTTTTTAATTTTTGTTTGGATGTAAAATTTTTAGGAGCCAGAGAGGTATGCAAGCGATTAGGCATCTGTCTTGCATGAGCCAGCCTAGGAAGGACCACGGTTCAATCCCCCAGAGTCCCCAAGCCAAGAGCAATTTCTGAGTGCATAGCTGAGAGTATCACCAGGTGTGGCCAAAACCCCCACCCCAAATTTTTTTAAATGATATGCTGGAGCTGGAGAGGTGGCACTAGAGGTAAGGCATTCACCTTGCAAGTGCTAGCCTAGGACAGACCCTGGTTCGATCCCCAACATCCCATATGGTCCCCCAAGCCAAGGGTGATTTCTAAGAGCATAGCCAGGAGTAACCCCTGAGCATCAAACAGGTATGACCCCCCAAAAAACAAAACAAAACAACAACAACAAAAGATATGACAACTGTAGTGTGTGATAGAATAGAAAACAACTTGAAAAATAAGAAAAGAACATTAGAGGTTCCTTGTTCTTTTTCTTTAAGTATCTGGAAAAATGATTTCCTATTACCTGATTAAATATACTCAAAAGAGAAAGTGAGTAAATACTAACTACACTATTTACTAAATTGTTAATATGCTATAACATGAGATGAAATTTTATTTTATGCATTTTTTGTGGTGCTAGGAATCATACATGGAGCTTCACACAAACTGAACTAGTACCTTACCAAGGAGCCTGATTCCTAGCTTGAGATGGCATTTGGGAAGAGGACCTCCTATGTAGTATTGATGGGAGCAGACTGGAGGCTTATGGTAGGGCCTGAGAATGTGGTGCTGCTTGGGCCCAGTGGTGCCAAGGTCACTAGGATATGTCTAGTGCCAGCAAAATCATAACCAGTGGTAATTGAACAAGGGAGAAGGCAGTAGTTGGAGTGCTCAGGTGACTGAACAAAGTGCAAGTAAAACACAAGACATATAAACTAAATTTTGTACTCTTTCCCCAGGCCTAAGATGACATTTTAAGCATAACCTAAGATGACATTTAATGTGTATACTATAGTTTCAATAGTCTAACAAAAGTTCACCTTTTAGATCTTAAATAGACTCTATAATCTTATTTATTAGAAAGAAAACTAGTTTATGCAGCTGGCGTCATATTCCTGTAATAACAAAGCACACCTCAGCTCAAATCATGCACGTGGTTGGATTAAAGGGCTAATGGTAATTAAAGATGGACATAGAGTGAATAAGATTAATATTAGAAAAGGATTACATCTAAAAAGATTTACATCAAAGGATACTTTCTCTTTTCTTAAAAAGAAGGCCTGGAACACAAAAGAAGTCTTATGCAAAGCATTTTAAACCTCTGCTATTTTAAAAGGAGTTGAAAACTCTGACATGGTAAGCACAAATTCAGTCTACTGAAATATACATAAAATTATATGCTTAAGAATTTTCTCCACATATTTAAAAATAGCACTGTATTGGAAGGCAATTTAGGTCAGAGATGTCTAGGAATTTGGTAATCATTTTTCGGAAGAGGTAGAAGGGTATATATTAATGAGAATAAAAATGTGTCTATAATCTCCCACAAAATTTCAGCAATTATATATACACCTTATTAAGATACAAAGATAAAAATTTTCTTATATGTTATTAATATACAAATGCGGTAAATATATACCTAACTTTGCAAACTATGTATTACCTGAAGCCATAGAATATTTATATTTATAGACATACATGTGTATGTATGTCCCCTTTACACACATTGATTTAATTAGGAATATGGTCTAAAATCAAAATAAAAATATATTTAGAAAACAACTACAGAGGGGCTGGAGAGATAGCACAGCAGTAAGGCATTTGCCTTGCATGCAGAAGGACGGTGGTTTGAATCCTCGCATCCCATATGGTCCCCCAAGCCTGCCGGGGGCGATTTCTGAGCGTAGAGCCAGGAGTAACTCCTGAGCACTGCTGGATGTGACCCCCCACAAAAAAAGAGAAAAGAAAACAACTACAAAAAACTCCACTTTGTCTTATAATTTAATAATTAGCATGCAATTTTTTTTTTTGGTTTTTGGGCCACACCCAGTGACGCTCAGGGGTTACTCCTGGCTATGCACTCAGAAGTCGCTCCTGGCAGGCAAGGGGGACCATATGGGAACTGGGGGATCGAACCGTGGTCCGTTCTAGGCAAGGCAGCAGGCACCTTACCTCCTGCGCCACCTCCCGGCTCCCAGCATGCAATTTTGTGACAGATATGCACACGTCCCTAATTTATAAACAGGGAATGAGTATATTCTTTAGAATCATAACACCAGAATGGTTAGAAACGAATAAGATACAAAGACCTGGAAGTTTTGCATGATGAGATGTGTTAAAATTTTATTTCTAGCTTATTTTAAAAAATGATTGACACCATGATTTCCAAAGTTACTCACAGTTGCTTCAGGCACACAATGTTCCAACATCAATCTCACCATCAGTGTCAAATTCCCTCTACCAATGTCCTCAGATACACTCACATCCTACCCCACTGAAACATGCCCCCGTGGCAGGCATGTTATTATTTTGGTTTGCCTCTGGGATATACCTCACAGTGCTCATTCCTGAAGCATTCAGGAGACCATATGGAATGTCAAGGAACTCGGTTGGTCATGTGCAAGGCAAGTAAGTTCCTTACTGACTATTCTATTGCTCTGACCCCAGTAGACACGTTTTGAAGTTTGGATGTTGTACATTGGATCTCGAGCTTTCATATAAAATTTTTAATTGATTTATTATGCTTTACAATTAATGATAGAATGTCATACATTTAATATTCTAAAACCACATATTCAATCAGAATGTCCACTTTCTTCCACCACTGTCTCATTGTCTCCTTCCCCATTTTACCACCTCTACTTCCTTCTATCATTAGTAGATTCAATTCTATAGATAAGTTCTTATGCTCTGTTGCCTATTACATTACTATTCTTTACACACACACACACACACACACACACACACACACACACACTCACACACACTTGAGAGAGATCAATCGTGTCTATCCTTTACTTTGGGTTTTTTGAAGCTTAATAAAATGCAGCTGAAAACAATCTAGGATGTATTTTATAACAAAACAAAAGAGAACACTTTCAATGGGGTTGTCCAGTAACCCTGACAGCTAGGGACAAGCTTAAGATCAGCAAATGATTGCCTGAGCTATGGAGTAAATGTACTTCTTGGTGAATGGACATTCTGTGATTCCATATGGAATTAAGTGCCACACTGCTCATTTTCAATTCCATTTACATCTCCTGGGACATATCCTTATAAACTTAGGTTTATGTCTTTGGAAAAATATCTAGCCATGCTATAATCAATTTTCAGATACTTATTTATTCAAAAATGGTCTTTTGTACCATGAACTACTTTGGATATTTTTAATAAAATTTTAACCAAGAAAATATTGAATATGAAAATAAAAGCGGTTATATGCATTGGATAATTCTGTAAGAATAAAAAATGTGTTGGGGCCAGAGCTATAGCACAGTAGTAGGGTATTAGTAGTATTAGTATTAGTAGTATTGTAACAACATTGCTTTTTACAGTAGTTCTTCTTGAGGGTCTTTGTTTTCAAGAATCTGATATTAGTTCCAATATGACTCCAAAAGTTCTCAGGTCCTGTTTCTAACTGCCTGATTCACAAATGAGAATAGTACAAGTTTTATGGCAGACAACGTAAGTTTGAATGCTAACTTTTCATGGTGTTAGATTAGGACTTGGGAAGATTATTACCATCACAGCTTTTCTTCCTTCACAGTTCAGTTAATATAGCCGTAGTCTCAGTCTCTCAGATGTACTCCTTCTGGTGCTTGAAGGACTGTTTGGAATGCTGAGGATGGAAGGTGGGTCAGCCAGGTGAATGCAAAGGCACTACCCACTGTGTCATTCCTGTCCCACTTAATAATTTTGTAAATATTTCAATATTTTCGCAATGGCCATTTGAAATAGGCATATCTATCTACAAAATAGTTTTGACTGCAAAAGAATTCCAGGATACATTTAATATTTAAAATGAAACTACATAATTACTACCTGAATGGACTCTCATTTTTTCTTTTCCTTCACACATGCTATTTTCGATAAGATTTTATATAGTATTATGAACTGGTCAAAGATGGAATGTGTTAACTTTTGGAATTCATATTAAGACAACCAGACCATAAAAATTTTATTTATATGAGTAAATTCTTTAAGATCATTTTCTACTATACATTATAGCAACTCCCCCCCCAATTAAAAATACTTGACAATATTTTTAGTGAATATACCATACTCAAAGTTATTTTAGAGGAATCTAAATGTAAGATATTATTTATTTGTGGGGTTTTTTTGTTTGCTTGTTTGGCTCTACACTCAGAAATCACTCCTAGCAGGCACAGGGGACCATGTGGGATGCGGGATTCGAACCACCATCTTTCTGCATGCAAGGCAAATGCCGTACCTTCATGTATCTCTCCGGCCCCATATAGAACATATTTAAAAAATAAAGATAGAATCTAAAAAAGTTAAATTGCATTTATAATCTACAAAAAAATACAGGCCACATAGGCCTTAGAGTGCTTAAAAAACTAAAGGGATGAGGCCGGAGAAATAGCACAGCTGTAGGGCATTTGCCTTGCATGTGGCCGACCTGGGCCAGACCTAAGTTCGATTCCTGGCATCTCATGTGGTCTTCAGAGCCTTCTGGGTACATTTTATGAGCACAGAACCAGAAGTACCACTAGTACGCCACCACATGTGGCCCAAAAACAAACAAACAAACCCAAAGAGATGCTCTTTTTTGCTGTTTGTCTGTTTTTTTGCTTTGTCTTGTTAATGGGTCACATCTACTGGTGCTCAGGGTTACTCATGGTTCTCATCTCAGGAATCACTCCTGGTGTAACTCAGGGGACCATATTGAGATATTTGGGAATCAAAGCTGGGTCAATCTTGTGCAATGCAAGCACCTGTTGTACTATCATTCTGGCCCCTAAAGGGTTGATATTGAAAAAAATACTTCTGGAAGAGATGGAACATATAATTAAAGTTTGCAAAAGATCACTATAAATTAAACCATTTTAAATTAGTAGTGAAGAAATTAACCATAGAAAAACTCCAGAGAGAATTCATTGCATAGACATACATTCCCTCTTACAAAATTTCCCTCCTACAAAACACATTATTAGCCCAATGACCAGGTAGCAGACACTTAACGGGATAAAAAGGAAATTTATAGAAGGATAGCTGATGTATTACAAGTAATATACTTAGACTATCTTAAAAGAAAGAGAGTTTCAGCATAGTGGCAAAATATATATTTGCATGCATGAACACTGGGTTCAACTTCAGCACAGAAAAATAAAATTTAAAAAGAAAAGAAAGATGAGACAAGGTCAAATTCCTAAAAAATATGATAAAGTCCAAAGTAGTAACAGGTTATATTAAGATTTATAGTGATATATTGGTTTTATGTAGCCTGTTTCTAATATTTTTGCAACAGAAGGTATCTAGACTACCAAAACAACTGGATAATTTAAGACCATTCATTTTTATCTGCCTGTAATGCCAGCATACAGAACAGCTCTATAGCACGGTAGAAATTAGAGATTTAATCTTATAAATTTATTAAACTAAATTTGTCACTGAGGCTAAGGCTCTTCAGTATGTAATTGGAATCTAGATAAATGTTCTATTTTAGCTACAAATACAAAGTACATTAAGCAGATGACTATCATATATTCCTTTTCTTTTATATTCCTTTCCTATTATGAGATAGTCATAGAAAATAATTGACCAAAATCAGAGTTTAAAAGTGAATGTGCATTTTTATTAGACAAAAAGTACTGTTTAATATATGAACACATATATGAATGTTTCAGTAACAACAATGAAAAAATAGAGAGCAGTTTAACCACTTAGGAATAAATTTTCAGTGAGATATTTTAGTACTTATTAATAAAAACCTAAAATGTTCTTTGTATATCACTCGAATTATGTTAGGCAGAATTTTTAATAGATTATCACTAGAAAATAAGAATGATGGAATTTGTAAGGTCTACTGCCTAAACTAAGAGATTTATAATTTATTAAAACCAACTTCTCCAATTGACAAGAATTTTGTGTGACAGTAAAACATTCTTAAAACTGCTTTTCACAAGAGGACATTTTAGAGAGATATTGACACCTTTTGCCTAATCTTTTTGACAGGTGATCAAATTGAGGTACTCAGAAAATAGTGAATGTCAGGGTTGCAGCTTGGCCTTAATTTCCCAAAAGTTCATTGTGGACTTCTTTAATGACATAGATAGCTGTCCCAAGGAGCTTTAAGAAATAGAGAAAAAACTTCAAAAAGTTAAAGTTGAATTGTATGGAGAAAGTTATCTTCCCAGCAGCAAATTTCTAGCAGAATCTAGATATTTTTAAATATAATATCTTTATTTAAGCACTATTTATTTATTTATTTATTTATTTATTTATTTATTAAGCACTATTATAGAGATATTTTAGTTGGGTTTCAATCATAAAAAAGAATACCCTCTTTACTAGAGCAACCATCCCACCAACAATGCTCCCATCTCCCTCCTCCCCCAACCCCTGCCTGTATTCAAGACAAGTAATATTTCTCTCAATCACTTAGGTAGAGATCTTGCACTGGGAAAAGAGAGGTAAGCAATGCATGCTTAACAAAAATCAAACAAATCGGGGGGCAAGGAAGATTGTACAGAAATTAAGATGCATGCAATATTTGGTTTAATTTCTGATACTACCTTGCCTTTTAAAATTTTCTAGGGTGGCCCTGGGGTTATCCCCACTATAATAATAATAATTGAGTAACACCATACTCTTGAGCCATAACATTTACTTCTGGCCTAGTTGACTGAGTATCTCAAGAATTGATCCATGGGATCTCCAGCATATTTGTATAGTACCCTAAAAATGAACGAACAGGACAGAGGACATAAGCCAAAGGGGCTAAAGTTTATAATGTACACACCAGTGGCCAGTATCCATTCCTGGCAGCTCTAGCCCCCAGAGCACCACCAGGATCTATTCTTTGACCAATAATTCATGAATAGCTCCTGAGCCTGAGTATATGTTGTGCCCCATGACTCACCCCTTAAAGAAAAGAAAAATAAGCTATGGCTTTCTAAATTCTGTTGCCAGCCTAGAAAAACATTCTTTTATTTGCTATATCCCAGCTCACTGGCTCTTAATATCAATCAAAGCGTGGGGGGGGGGGGGTCAGGCTGGTAAGCTAGAGAAGGATAAAAGATCTCTAGGCAGTTGGCACTAAATGAAAAACAACAGGAATAATAAAGCATTAACTCTTGTTTATGGGACTTTATGAGTTGTGTGGTAATCCCTACTTGAATCAGATCCCTGACAAGTGCTATCTATTGAATGGTTCATTAAAATATTCTTTATTTGGATATTTCAAGAACTCTAATTCTCACAAAGCAGCTCATAATACATTTTCAAGTAAATGTTTCATAAAGATGTACTTCCTATTCTCTACTTTTACCAATTTGAGTGCAGCCAGTGGAGAGCAGAAGCTTCTGGTAACATTTGGAATGAGCAACAAAATTTAAACCCTTACTGGGAAAGAAGGTAGTCCAAATTGCTTTGGGAAATGTGTGCCTATTTGGCAAGCTTGTTATCAATATGCAGCCTGAGCAACAGAAATAAACGTGTTATTTCTCTGTAGGAAATAATCAGTGAAAGGGATGAAAGCCAAAACAAGTGCCTATAAAAAGTGCTCGAAGAACCTGCGATAGGATCCTAGAGAATAAGAAACAGTATATAATTGCAAAAGGAAATGACAGAGTTATCAGAGGATCTGGAATGGAAAAGCAAGAGGGCAAACCAAAATTGAGACAGAGGGAGATTTTATTTTGTCTGGGGTAATACAAACTATCATCACTGATTTTAAATTTTGCCACAGCTTTGAAATATGCTTTTGTCATTCCTAAAAATATTCCTACAGGTATTATGTAATAAAAGCAGGGTATGGAAGAAAAACGTGGTCAAGTGCTCCAGTAATGTGCATTGTCTACAGTTTTATGTCAAAGTTTGTTTCTTGAGAGTTTGTTCATTTTTATTCATTATTTTATCTCTATTAATACCTCTTTCTCATATATCACAATTGATCCATAGAACCACGTACCTAACTTTAACTGTTGTAATAAAAGAATCAAAAAATGTTACAACTTCGTCAACCTTTACCCCCTAAACTTAAAATGTCTCTCTAGATTGAAGACAGCTAAACTGTCCTGAGACTTCCAGTTTCGAGGATCTGGAAACTTCTTTCAGGGAGAAGCCATCAACTTATCGTCTTTTGTCTTTGACTGTCCCAGGACCGTTTCCATTTTAATAAGATCCTTTGCGCCAGAGAGATAGCATGTGTAGGGCCTTTGCCTTGCATGCAGAAGTACGGTGGATCGAATCCCGATCGCATATGGTACCCGAGCCTGCCAGGACCGTAGAGCCAGGAGTAACCCCAGAGCGCTGCTGCGTGTGACCCAAAAATCAACCAACCAACCAACAAACAAAAATCCCTGCACAATACTGCCCACTGAAGACCACTGAGTAGTCTCTTTGACCTACAGACACGTCACATTTATCCTCATTATTTTCTAAAATGACGCACCTGAGGACACCTCTCCATCAATTTTTGTAATCTGATATTTGATTATGTATTCTCATTATGTTTCTCATCTGTTCATGCCCACTATCACCTCTTATCAATCAATACACAGTTGTCCTGTAAAACTTAATGTGCAGAAATTATCCATAAGCTAACTCACAGACAAAACTATATTCCCACTTCCTCTCTTTTATGCTTATTCTACAGCTTGTGCCCATTACATATACTTTCCCACTTTCTAAGTTGTTTGCTTGCAAGAAAAATATAGTTGTTTTTGTGATTTTGGGTTGGCTCTGATTATATTGGTTCAGGTTTCTTGATTTTTCTTGTACTCCTTCCTCTTAAAAAATTGCTCTTTTTGCATTTTTCCTTATTTAATATGAATCTGTTATCTTGTAAAATTCAACTTATTTATTAAAGATTTTTCTTTTTTATGCTGCCACAAAAACTGAGCAATCATTCCTGTTGGCCAGTACATTCTTAGATGTTTCTAGGAATGATACTCTATAGCACTTGTTTAATTGTGCTTTGTACTCAGCTAAACTGGAGTCAAATTAGGAACTGAGCTATCATTATAGAAATGTCTTAGAACAATGAACATATGTATGAATGAACAAATGGATTAATCAGTCAATCACTAGAAAATGCATGCCTAAAGAAAATGGAATTGACCAAACTATTGCTAATTGAGATAGGTTGTCAGTTAGAAGGTCCCCTGGTAGTAACTTTCAGGAAGCCAGAAAAGCAAAAATTTTGGAAACAGAATCTGAAAAGACATCATACTGCCAGCCAGTTGAAGATGAGACTAGGCCCTGCCTGGAAACAAGTAAAATAAAGCAACAATGCCCTGATGAGAAGAGAGAACAGAGTTTCACCAGAGCTCAATTTATATTTCCCTGACAACCCAGCAATTTCAGTCAAACGATATCAGGCTGAGAAAAACATACTATATACATCTGGGGAATTCTATATTGGAGATGCTTGAACTTATTCTTTGGGTACCATTTTCTCTAATAAGACTATCTTATGTTTTGTCACTTTCCTTCTCCTATAGTTCTTTGCTTGTTTCCTTTTGACTTGTTTGGGCACCACATCCAAGCTACTACTATTTCATTGTTTAGATATCAGGCATTGAACTTGGGTTTCTTGCATGCAAAGCATTTGCTCCATCATGTTGAGCTATTCCTCTGATCCATCCTAAAATTCTTTTCTGTATCAAAGCCAAATATGTGACCCTAAATTGAGGTTAGTTAGTTGGAACTACTTTTTTCCTCCATAGACCCTTACCTCACTTAAGTCTGAGAACTCAAAATATGGTGCTAGGGAATATTTACCAGGAATTGCAGATGCAGAGGGTTTTGGGTACAACTTGACAGCTGTCTTAGTGAGGCTGAAAGGACCTTGATGTATGTCCAAGCTGGGTGGAACTTTGTATGAATTTTACCGATTTTAATCTCTAGAGGCAAATACCCCACAGTGACAGCATTTTGATTCTTTTTAATATCTACGAAGAATTTAAGAATCAAAACTATATACAATCTTATTATCATTTTCTCTAGGTGGACAAAAAATATATCAAAGAATGTCAAGGTTAAAATGACCATAAAAATAAATTCATCATAGAAAGAAACATCAGGTCCCAAATACACAAAGCACAATTTTAATGCTATAGATAAAACCAAACTTATCTGAGGTTAATTAGTATACCTCTAGACAATTAAATGAAAAACATAAAAGGATAATATAACAAGTTTGAAAACAAATTTAGAAAAATTTTAATAAAATAAAAATGAAGGGTCGGAGAGATAGCATTGAGGTAATGCGTTTGCCTTTCATGCAGAAGGTCAGTGGTTCAAAACTCGGCATCTCATATGGTTCCCTGTGCCTGCCAGGGGCAATTTCTGAGCATAGAGTCAGAAGTAACCCCTGAACGCTGCCAGGTATGACCCAAAAACCAAAATAAAAAAATAAATTAATTAATTAAAAAAATTTTAATGTAAAGAGTAGTGAGGAGTTCTGGAATTCAAGGTTCCAACCTCAAAAAAAAAAAAA
>PVKC010012585.1:0-22500 GCA_004027635.1 Crocidura indochinensis
AGATAATGGTAAAGAAATACTGGGTTATAGCTTCCAAGCAATAGTAAATATTTTTTAAAAAATCCCTTCCATATACAAAATTTCTACCACCAAAATGTAATAGCACCCTTTATCTTCCTTTTTTAAAACATGGATTCTCAAGCAATAGGTAAGACAAATATTATTATTTAATAGACATTGATAGAATTACTGTAAATATTGACAAAAATTAGACAAATAATATTCTTAATTATTTTTGTATTTCCATATTGCTTATCTATAATATAACTCAACTCTTTTTTCACCTGTTACACTAATTATGTCAATCATAAAAATATCATTCAGCATATACCACATAAGTCACGCATATATGTATGCACATACATATACCTACTATATCAACACATACCCTGAAATTGACTAGGGGAGCTGATCCCATTTAAAAATCAGATAAAATTCCTAAATGTGCACTGAATTCTTAGTAATATAAGGGGATTGCTAAAAGGACAAACTCTAAGATTTTACCCAAGAAGAAAGGTGTAATAGGCCAATGCTGCTCAAATCTCAGGAAAGTGAAAAGGGAACACATAAATAATTTTCTGAGAGTGTTTGACATTACAGGGATAAAGGGTAGGCAATCCAAGAGACTGAAATCTATCATAAGAATCTGTGAGTTCAGACTGACATGACTTAAGCTAACCTTGACATTTGTGATAGCTGACAAGCTGAGAGAATTCCATTCCAAGAGATTGTACATTCCTTTAAACTATACTCATATTTCATTTATCAAATATACTGGAACATGAGGCTGGAGCGATAGTGCAGTGGTAGGGCATTTGCCTTGCATGCGGCTGATTCAGGATGAACTTTGGTTCAATCCCCCCCACCACCCCCGACATCCCATAAGGTCCCCCGAGCCAGGAGCAATTTCTGAGTGCAGAGCCAGGAATAACCCCTGAGCGTCACGAGCATGGCCAACAACAACAACAAAAAAAAACCACACCAAAACAAACAAAACAAACAAACAAACAAAACCCCAAAACCGGGAAGAAAAAACAATGTAAAAAAAAAAAAAAGAAAAGAGCAACAGACCCAGAGTATAATCACTTACAGTAAAATCCCCATTAGCCAACTAAAACTCAGTTAAAATTGTGATTTTTCCCAGAATCCCAGTTGTTGTGAAGATGGTCTTCCCAATTAGCGTTGTGGAGTTTTAGGGGAAACTTCCAGAAATACTTGATCAACCAGGCAGGATGATTCAATGTGAGGGCCTGGCATGCAGTGTTGTTTGTGTCTCCTTATTGGGCACTGCCAGAATGAATTTGGAAGCCAGCAAAGTCATTCTGGCAGTGCATACATACCTCTAGGGCTATAACAAATTGTGCTTATAGTCCGTATGAATGCCTGGTATCGGATCCTTGTATATGCAAGACATGTTCAATGACCTCCAAATTATCACTTTTATCCAGTTTTCAAAGATTAAAATAATCAATTTACTGATCATGAAACTCTTGATTCATACTGGACAATCTGTGTTACTGTAAAGGAAAGTAACCTTTACACGTGTTCCTCTCCCTTCTATCAATACCTTCATTTTGACACCTGAAGCTCCTTACTATAGATAGATGTTGCCTAATCTAAATGAATGTTTTTGCTCAAATAAACTCACATAATTTTAGATACATCCATTTATCACTTAACAAAGACAATTTAAACTCAACTTGTAACTTAACCAGTGATACCCTATGTTAACCCTTTAATTTTCTTCTTTTACTTTTATTCATTTTTTCATTTTCTTTTTCAAACTCATCAATATGAATTAGAAAGATTGGTACAGGACAATGGGTTTGAACGCTTGAAATTGAGAAAGTGATGTAAAATAAGCTTGGATTGCTTTGTTCCATATGTGTTTCTAAGGATAGTAGAGATAAGATAATTTCTCTATTTCTGAAATAATTACTCTGAGGACTGTAGGAGTTGAAGGAGAGTTTCTGGCACCAGACAAAGAAGTCCATTCTGTTTGGACTAGATAATGAGGTTAGGGGGCTCTAGAAACAAATAGTAGTAGATGTAAAAAGCTTATTTAAACTGGAAAAAAGTAGCAACCTTTAAGTTTTCCAGCACAAAACTGGGGCATGGATGCATCAGAAATCACAAAATTTCTCAGGATCTCACTTCCTGGGAGATATAACTAGAGTTCAGGTGTTCTGACAGCTCTTATTAAAGATCCTAAAGTCATCTGACTTGAAATCCAGTTTTTAGACAGCTAAGGGAAATATGATCTCTATGCAGAGACTGGATAATGCTCCAAAAAGAAGACTGGATAGAAATTGCAGGCACTTGTAATAGCAGGGAAGAATCGGAAGCTCAGAAGCCAAGAGACTTTTAGGCCCGATCAAGTTGAGAAACCAAATTAAAAATTCACTGTATATAAAATTTGCTTAGTAAGTAGACAAAAATTTTTTTTGAGCATTCAGGAGACTTTTTGATCCATCCTCAACCTCTTTCCAACTCATTGGAGAAAGGCTTTGCAACAATAAAAGTCAGATGCTACCTAATGCACTCAGAACCAATGGTGCTTTTTTTGCAACAAGTGATTTTTCATGTCACTTTGCTATAAATTAAGTCAAATTTATAAATTTCAGTAGAATCTCCTACTCAAAACAAACAGATAAACAAACTAAACTAAAAGCTTCAATCAAACTCCCCAGCTGGATAACATGGGGCTTGTTCCAAGATACACATTTCTAAAGATACACATTTCTAAAGGCCCCAAAGCAATGAACTGCGAGTGCCACCTAACAGCTTTTCATCACAGATAAGCCAGGATTGATTTTCCTTATCAAAGACAGAAACTTCTGACTTTTATCAAACCTCACCGATTTTTCTCCAAATAGGAGGAATGCTTGTCACTGAACCATTTAAGCATTGAGCATTCTCTTTATATTCTCAGAGCCAATTGTTGAAAATAAAAATACTTTATTGCAGAAATTTCATTGTTCATAGTAAGATCTGCACAGCACAAAAATAAAACTTTGGTTTTACTTTAAGTTATTTTACTAAGTTGTCTAGTAAAAATGTTACTTATAATATTTACATATAGTCATTGAAAATTATAGTGCATGAAGTTGGGAGATAACATAGGGATTAAGGACAAATGCTGTTTTCCCACTGGTTTCCCACACCTCATAACTACCTCCCTTCTTCTTCCCCCAGCAGCATTACTGGTTATAATCCTGGAAGTTCCTAAGCACTTTAGGTATTTGTCTTGGTGCTCTTTATCACTAGAGGAGTGAAGAGACAATACTCCCTCAACTTCTAGTACTAAACTGTTGACTAGATTGGCTAAATAGCTTCTGGAGTGGCACCAAGAACACCTGTGTACCACTTATAAGTTCTCCCCCCCAAACATAGTGCACTAGCTATAATAGAAGTCAGAAATAAAATAAATGTAATTGTTGAGGACATATATTTCAATGTGTCAATTCTGGATCCTGGTGCACAAGAGAGTGAATTATTATTGTCAAATTGCTAAAATGAATGGGTGACGCCTATTCTACTACTGAAGTGTGAAGAATGGTTTTAGAGTTTCAAGAGTTGGAAAATGAGAGCAGCAAGCAAAATATTTATTTTACATTTGTAACATTTAAGAATCATGCTAAATATCACAGTTCAGAAATATGGCTTTTTGTAATGCAGGCATGTCCACTTATTTACATATTAATCTATGGCTGCCCTCTCCCTAACCTGAAAATTGAGTTGTGACAGATTTCATTTGGACCATGAAGCCTGAACTATATACCATATGTGGCTGTTAGTAAAAAAAAGTTGTTGAATGCTCATTGGCATCCAAAACTAAAATAAAATATACACATAATATATGTATACATATAAAATCAAAGTAACGTAAAGGATAACAACAAACCCTACAACAAATATATTATAAAATATATATTTTGATTTGTAAATACTTGGAAATGATGCTCTAGGAGATAAAATGAGGCAGTTGGGTGTCTGATGGAAATAGGTACAAATGACACCTATATTAGAGAGTCCAGAATCCACAAATGGCACTGATCTCAGAGGTGGGATCTTTCAAAAAAGTGAACAACTCTTGACAGAGTTTAAAGAAACACTTGAGTATCCCTCTTCTTTGATTTATACATGATTGTTACTGCTGGAGAATAGACTCAATTACAGGTATATGACCTAAACTGTCTAATATATAGAGCATATTCCTTACTTCTTGTCTGTGGCTAATTACAAGCTCTTAATTAAAACAATCTCAAGTGTCCTCACCTATTTCCAAAGTACTTCCCCAAAGATAATGACCCCCTTGTTGAAAATCCCTGACCTAAAGAGACTATTTACAGCACATGCATACTAAGTGAGACAGGGTAAAAAATTATGTCAAATATCAGAACACAAATGGTTTAACTGTTAGATAAAAAAAATACTAACTCCCTATATATCTGAATAGTAGTGTTCAGTAGCCATTCATAACATTTTCCTGCTATTTAACCATATCCTGAAGAGACTTTCATTACTACCAAAAGAAAGAATAAAGCACATATGCTCTTTTTGTGGATTTTATTTATTTATGATGCTCAGAGATCACTCCTGGTGGAGCTTGGGACCAAGTGGGGTTCTAGGAATTGAATTCAAATTTTATCTCATGCAAGGCAAATGCTCTACCTGTTGTGTTATTTCATTGCCTTATATTTTTTTAAATAAAACTAATCCTAAATAGTAAAGAAAATGACATGTTTTCAGACTTCCAACCACATCTATCTATCTATCCATCCATCTATCTATCTATCTATCTATCTATCTATCTATCTATCTATCTATCTATCTATCTATATCTGTCTGTCTATCTGTCTGTCTGTCTGTCTGTCTATCTATCTATCTATCTATCTACCTATCTATCTATCTATCTATCTATCTATCTATCTATCTATCTATCTATCTATCTATCTTCTACTCTATCTCTGTATCTTCCTGCCTTGTGTACTCAGGCATGCTAAGTTATAGCTTCCTTTCTCCATATACATATATACACATACACATACATATATACCTATGAGGAAGACCTACCAATCCAAATGAAGCATCAGTTTATAAAATATCTCTTAGGGCCCATAGAGATAGGACAGCAAACAGAACACTTGCCTTGCATGCAGTCAACCCAAATTTAATCTCTAATAACCCCTTATGATTCCCAGAGCCATAATCGTTCTCCTCCTCCTCCTCCTCTCATTTCTCCTCTTTCTTTTTTCTCATCTTCCTTCTAATCCTTTCCTTCCTCCTCCCTTCTCCTTCTTCTTTATTAAGTAATGTCAGGAACTATTCCTGCTATGACTCTCGAGGTAATATTAGATGCTGGGGATTGAATCTATGTCATCTATGTGCAAGGCAAGTGCCTTACCAACTGTTCTATATCTCTGGACAGTCAGAAATGTTTCTTTAATATCTCATTCATCTCAAAGTGGGATTAGGTAAAATTTGAGCAAGGAGCAAGCAAACAAATCAGGCTAAGTTTGACTTATTTGATGTCTATCAATTATAGAATGTGAGTGCTTTAGGCAGCCATCAAAGAAAATCAAAGTGGTTTCTATAATATGTTTGTAAATGCTCTTGCTTGCCCATTCTGCCTTATATCATTTGACACTTTCAAAGACAAAACATCACATTTAAAGGGCACCATATCTAAGGTTCTACTATACAAGTGAGCAGCTTATTAGAGGTAGGGCAGCAAGAGGACAAGATTTCCATTTTAATGTTTTCTTGCCAGATCTTCAATTATTTTCTCATTGACAGCTGTCTTCATGTGACTGGCATCTCCAATAAGAATGCATCAGAGCAAACAGGTGAACAAAAGTATCCCAGACCTCTGAAAAGCCTCTGCTTGTTTATCTATGGACAGAGCTTGCTTTGCTTAACCTATAACCAGCCTCTGGGGAAAACCCAGGTAGCTAATACAAATATGCTGACAATAAAAGTTGTCATTTCTGCCCAATGAGAGACATAGACATCAAGGGACCCTTCTTTTTAATAAGATAAAAAGCAGCACATTTCAATGTTATCCTTCTAGTTTACCCTATTGCAGTATAAGCACATTCAAATCCTAAAAGAAAACTCAGGATTACAAGATTTTTCAGAGTTCACTGAAGCTTTGTGTCTTCTAAGATGGATCTGGGAACCAAGGCACAGAACAGAGATGCATTTTAAAAAGTCAGGGCTTGTAAAAATCTATAGAACCGCTGGCAAGGCAACTTCCATTTATGTGGCTGACCTGGTTTGGATAGCTGGTACTCCATAAGATTTCCTGAACCTTCTAGGAATGATCCCTTAGTACAGAGCCAAAAGGAAACTCTGATTTCAACCAGGTGTGACTCCCCCAACAAAATTTCAACATAAATAAACATATGAGAAGAATTAAAAGATTAAAAATCCCAAGGTTTTAGGAATCAGTAAGTGCTTTCTGTCAATGGTCAGATAGTATCACAACTCTGAAGGCTCTGAATTCTGCCATTTGGCCACCTGCAATAGAGGATGTCTCTGAATGCTGAATATCTCATTGCAGGTAAGAAGATGCTATGAAACACAAAATAGGATCCCTACCTAAACTGCTCTCTGAAAGTGGGATGCTCTTTCAAACGCAGAAAAATGTAAAATAAGCAAGCAATTATCATTAACTTATGTGGAAATATTTTGAGTATAATCAGAGTAAAATCACCTACCCAAATGATAGATAAAATCTCAAGTAACACTAATGGGGCCAGGGAGAGAGTACAGTGGGCACAGTGCTTGATCTGGTACCCCATATGGTCTCCAGAGCCTTGCCAGGAGTGCTCCCTGAGTTCAGGATCCCTGGAGTACTACTGAGTGTGGATCCAAAACCCAACTAATGTCACACCAAAAAAAATTAACATTAATAGCATATAGTAAAAACAGAAATGATATGATTAGTTCTCGGGTTGGATCAAGAAGCTCCTGGGGAAAAACTCTGGAAGTGCCACTCTCACAACTTGAGTTGCAAAGATCTTAAAAAGCAAAACTAATGCTATTTTTTTCATTTTGGTAGAGAGAGATAATAATATAACAGAGTTGACCTGGGTTTGGTTCCATGGCACTTAAATGGTCTTCCAATCTCACCAGGAATGATTCCTGAGTGAATAGCCAGGAGTAAGCTCTGAGTACTACCAGGTGTGGCCCAATGTTTAAAAAATATATATATATACATATATATGTAAATTTAAAAATTTTGTCTTTTGTGCTAATAGTAAAAATCTGCTCCAGATTTCGTTGGTGAAGAAAAACAGGTATTACTCTTTCACAAAAGTAAAATGATAAAGGCAGGTAAGTTTGTAAACTGGAAAAACAATTTGAATAGAAATGACATAGTTGCATGCCAACAGAATTGGATTTGTATAATTAAATTCTTATATAGTTACCAGCCTGTGGGTTACAATTTGCTGGGTTTTATCTCAGAATTCTAAAGAATATTTGTGATTTAGCTTTACTTCCTATTCACTTTAAAGAGAAAATAAGGGGAAAAAGGAAGAAGAAAGTATTTAGATTCTAAATTTAAAATTCTAAATTTTAGAAGTATCCAAATTTTCAACTACATGTACATGATAGCCAAGAGGCTCTGTAAAAAGTATGTGTAATATTGTCTTTCCCAGTGTCTGGAATTGGTTACCATAATATACACAAGCCCAATCCCACTCCAATTCCTTTGAATTAAACCAAAAATATTGGAGAGGCCATAAATAAAATCTACCCACAACTAATTCAGGGATTTTCAAACAAGTCACGAGAGACTATTTCTTTCACAATTCCAAAATGCTCAATGACTTCTGAGAATCTCACCCACTTCCGTTGATAAAATAATTATTTTTTTCACATGCTAATTTCTTGACATCACTTTGAAATAATGTTCACAACTCTCTTCTATTAATATAAATTTAATTTATGACTCAGATCATTAACTGCAGCCCGAATTAAGTTACTTGGGTTCAAAGAAAATATGAATCTCCACGTGGAAATTAGAGCAGTCTCTTGACCCAATGGAAAACACAATTTAAGTGCAGCAATATAGAATATATTGGCGCAGCTAGGAACAGAAGAGCTCTTTATAAACTGATCCAAGAGAGAAAAGGAAAACGCTTAATAAAACTTTACTAGCAGTCAAAATGAAGCAAAGGTATGGGCATTGCAAAAATATGCTCCTAAGCCTCGCTCAATACAATTATGCCTATGACAAGTGGTATAAGGAAGAAAAGATGGTAGATAACACAAGGCAAGGGCATATGGGAGAGTCAGCTAGAGCACTGTGCTGCTTTAGGTTCTTAGTTTTATAGGGATAGTAAGGGCCCCAAACAATTGCTTGCCTAAATATGGTTTCTCTGCCTGAGTTATAACTAAGGAAAATAGGATATAGGTACTGATATTGAACTAGATATTGAAAGTCCAAAAAAAAAATCTTGTTAGCATTGGATGCAGAATTGAATGTATTGGATGCAGAATGTATTCCCAGATCGTATCTATCTTTCCATTAATAGCCAGTTCCATCCCTCTACAAAGACAGAAGGAAGGCTCAGCAGAGTATAGACTGCTCGAGGAAACATAAATGCCTGCCCTAGATCACTGCACACAATACCAGAGATAAGTTTTTTTTTCAATGCTTTGACTTTTATTTATTAATTTTTATTCAAATCTATTTAGGGACATATGGGCCATATCTGGTGGAACTCTGTTCTTACTCCTAGTTCTCTGTTTAGGGGTGGTCAATAGTTAGTGTCAGAATTCAAACCAAGGTCTGCCATGAGCAAGCAGACATCTTAATCCCTATTTTATCTCTTGGCTTGTGTTTGACTTATATAGCACCATTAAGTATCTCCTTCAGCTGTGTATGCTGAGCAAGTTATTGACACTTTAGAATTTAAATTGTGTCCCGCACTTAGATGTTTCTATTCCATATTTTCAAATTAAACTGAAATTTTCTTGAGGTGAGAAAAGGTTTTGCCTTTGAAATTCATTATTTATGCAAAGCTTGGAGCCGGGTGGTGGCGCTGGAGGTAAGGTGCCTGCTGCCTTGCCTGCGTTAGCCTAGGACGGACCATGGTTCGATCCCCCGGTTCCCATATGGTTCCCCATGCCTGCCAGGAGTGACTTCTAAGCGCATAGCCAGGAGTAACCCCTGAGCATCACTGGGTGTGGCCCAAAAACCAAAAAACAAAAAAAGTGCTTAATGAAAACTGAATGCATAAATAAAAATGCTATACAAGTTGCTGCTCATATCAAATATCAATTAAATATTTTATTAATTATTTGATGATGCTGAAAGATCTGTATTTATGGTCAAAAAGGATATGGATTAAAGCATCTTTAATTTAGTTGTCAGATTTATATTCCTTTAACAGATAGAAGAGCACCAGTAGTTGGTATCTTGACTGGCTAAATCAAAACCACAGCAAACTTTTCTGTTTAGATCAATGTTCATTAAAAAAAATAAAAGGTAAGGGGTGGATATACCTGAGAGTATTTAGATTCGTATCTCGATTTCTTTTCACTTCATTTTTCCTTTTTGTTTTATTTTTTCAGTCATGTCCAGAAGTACTCAGGGCTAATACCTAATTCTTAGTTCAAGGTTGGTGGGATTTGGGTACTGGGTGCTGGGATTGAATTCATGTCAGCGTGTACAAGGCAAATACCCTACCCACTATATTATTTTTCCAGTCCCCATTCTTTACTTTCTCTGAAGTTTAAAGATAAAAAGTAAATCAATTCCGTCCTTTCAACCTATATGATTCCAACTTAATGTAAGACTAGACAGAATATTCAATGATGTCTCCTGTCCCCAAGTAAACCATATATATACTGTCTTTGCACTTAATACTCCTAATATTTTTTCTGGAATTCCCTCTATATTTTTCTATACTTTTTTTAATAATCCCACTCAGCGTTTTTTGATCTCTCTCTTTTTTTCATTAAGTGCTTTATTTAAGCATCATGGTTATAAATTTGTTCATTGTTGGATTTTAGTCATAAAATGGGAAGGATAGTGAAGTGTGGTGCACATTCCAGTCAGTTTTTAAAGGCTCATCAACACAGACTCCATCTTGTTTGTTTTTGTTTAAGAGCCACCCTGGTAGTGCTTAGGGCTTATTCCTGGGTTTGTGCTCAGGAACCATTCCTAGTGGAGGTTGGGTGACCATATAGGGTGCTGAGGATCAAATTTAAGTCAACTCCATGCAAGAAAAGGACTTTATTATTGTATTTATTATTTCCAGCTCTAATTTTTATTCCATTTGAGAAAATTCGGGCTATTCTCATTCCACAATAGTCCCTTGCTTTCCTGAATTTCAGAACATTAGTGTTTATACTTCATTACTCACTTTTACCAATAAAAACGAACATTTATGAGCATCTGTAATTAGCAGGTAGTTTTTAAGCATTGAAGCTACGAAGTTACTGTTTTCCAAGTACTTATATCCTACTTGAGGGAGACATAAAAATTAGACAACTGATTTAAATTGTAAGGAGAATGAATATTAGGTGAAGAAGAACACCCCATAGAATAATTAGACAAAGTTTAATGATAGTAACTAGAACAGCATTTTATATTGCAAAATAGTGGTGATCTAGGACATTTTACTTAAAATTTAATTGATTAAAAAATCATATCTTTCATGAAGATTATCATTGAAACTATTTTAAGTGGGTTCAAAAATTTAAAGACAGAAGGAGTTTAGCTTTTTTATGAAAATAAAAATGGGTTTTATCAGTGAAACATAGTAGACAAATGGGGAATTCAAAATGAGGCTTGATGATTAAGTCATAAAAAATATTTGCCAACTAAGATGGAGTTGGATAAAGCAAAAGAGAATGAATCCTGTTAGTGTAAAATTGAATATGATATGGCACAGAATAAGACATAGATGACAAAAGTAAAGGATCATTGATTACATATATTTTTGTTAACTATATAGTGATACTTTTTAAGATCACAGATGAGACTGGAAGAGAAGGAACACTGGAGCTGTTTAAAATGGCTGGTGAGTGCTTTTAGGGTGATGGCAAGCAGGCAGTTGAATACCAATTGAATTCTTAGAAGACATCAAAATGAGATGGATATTTATGACTTGACATATAAATGATATTTAAAACTGAGTTTAGAAGAGGTCACCAAGAAGAGGTCATAAAGAAGAATCTGAATATGGTGGTAAAAGATAAAAATGGGGGCAAATAGAGCTCTTGCCTTAGAGGTTGAACAGAGAAAGAATGTAATGAGATTGAGTTGCAGAGAAAAAAAAGGAGATAAAACTTTTTTTTCTCTTTATAAATAGAAATGCATATGTAATTTTTGTATTTTGAATTAAATTTAAAATTGATATAAAAGTCATAAAAGATAGTAGAATTCTCATATATACTCCATGGAACTCTTTATAGTTAACAATCTTTAGTATTACATAATAAACCATAATTATATACTTTATATTATATACTATATTAGATATTTTATACTAATAAGTGACTCAGTATTAACAATTATTAAAACCTAGACTTCATTCAGATTTACTATATTTTCATTATAATTATAACTACTATGATTATTATTTTTTTATTTCATGAAAGACACCCAATGGTGCTCAGGAGCATTTCTGTGTTCAGGAGTGACCCTAGTGGAACTGTAGAATCAGTGCCATGGATTGAACAATGATTGACTGATTACAAGTATATTTTATCCCATTCTACTATCTCTCTAGCTCCAAGATTCCCTATGTATTTAATTTGTTTTTCCTTTTTATGTCATGATTCCATCCAGGATTCCACATTACATTTAATTGTCAGGCCTCCTTAGCCTTCTCATATTTATCATTTCTTCATGTGTTTTAATTTTTGTACTTTTCTATTTTCCTGTCTCTTTAAATCAAAACTATCTCAAGAATAAATGTTGTGCTTTACTACAATGCAATACAGATAAAAGATGTTCTAGACACAACATTTAAAAACATTTGTTAAAAAAAACCTAGAAAAAGAAGAAAGAGATGCAAAGCTCTATTTAGAAATGCCATACACGGGTAGTAATGGCACAAGGGATAAGGCATCTGCTTTGCCCATGCTAGCCTAGATGAACCGCGGTTTGATCCCCCAGAGTCCCATTTGGTCTCCCAAGCAGGAGCAATTGTTTTGTTTTGTTTTGTTTTTGTTTTATTTATTTATTTATTTTTGCTTTGTGGGTCACACCCCACAGCACTCTGGGGTTACTCCTGGCTCTACGCTCAGATAACTCTCCTGGCGAGCTTGGGGGACCATATGGAATGTCATGATTCGAACCACCGTCCTTCTGCATGCAAGGCAAATGCCCTACCTCCATGCTATCTCTCTGGCCCCTCCAGGAGCGATTTCTGAGCGCAGAGCCAGGACTAATCCCTGAGTGTCACCGGGTGTGACCCCCCCCAAGTCCCCCCCCCAAAAAAAAAACAAAAAAAAGAAATGCTATACATGTTTTATAGATATTTATCCTTTCAGACCTTTTTCCATTTTTCCACTAAAATATATTTAATGATAAATAAACTTTAGAATTAAAAAACAGTATAGCTTAAGCAGACGCAATAAAATAAAACAAAATAAGATATGTTTTAAAAGACTACTTTAGCACAAGAATGTACTAACAGGGTCAGGAGTAAAGCTTCATGGGCTAAGTACATACTTGGCACACAGGAGTCTCAGGTTCAATTCTTAGTGCCTCATAATCCCTGGAACACTCACTGTTAGAAGCAACCCCCCAGCATAGATAAAAAAGCAGTTCTGAGTACTTGCTGATAGCTGTGGCCTTCTCACCCCCACAAAAAAGACAAGGGTTATAATTTCATTGTCTGCCTCTTTCACCAAATATTATTTCTTTTTTGTTTCAAATATTTCTTAAAGTATCCTCTCCATTCTTATTTTAAACATACTAATAGAATACTTTTAGTAAACATAGCATAGTTTACTAATTATTACCCTTTCTATTGTCTATATCAAATACTACAATCTACTTTTTCAAATCTAGAACTTTCTCTATACCCATAATTGATTTATTTTTCTTTGTAAGAAATTTATAGCAATTCTCATTGTCATAGTAATATAAATAATGATTGGTTTTTCAAAGTAAATAGTTTTATTTAAGATATATGAGAGGAGGGAGAGAGAGGAAAAGAGAGAGAGAAAGAGAGAGAGAAAGAGAAAGAGAGAGAGAATGAGAGAGAAAGAGAGAGAGGAAGAGAGAGAGAAAGAGAGTCTTGATGAGTAAAGAAAATACAAATCCAAGCTGGAATTGTGCAATTCTGAAATGGAGAGCTATAAGCAATTTTTTGTTTGTGTTCTTTAACTATATCTAGCAGTGTGTAGGGCTTATTCCTGTCTCTGTGCTTAGAAATCACTCCTGGCTGATGGCGAACAATATGTGGTTTGAACCAGGGTCAGTAGAATAAAAGGCTTTACTTTTGTACCATCTCTTTGATCCAGAGATTATTTTTTTTAAGAAAAATAGTGTGATAACCTCAAAACTACCCCTAATAATTCTAGGATAGTGACAACTATAAATAATTTGACATCTGCAAACAAGAAACTAATCAAGTCACGATGAAACTTGTTCTAGTAAAATATACCTCTTCCATCACAAATTCATTTACCAGACTCATATTGTATTTTCATTATCATTTAACTATTATTTATCACTTTAAAATTAGGAATGATGTTTTTTAAATAAGCATTATAGATCAACATGGCATCACTGTCTACTCATAAACTTTAAAACATGATAAAAATATAACCCACAAAAGTTCCCCAAATCCAGGCCCAAGTTCATGTGGAGTTGTGGTAGATCACAAAAATCAGGAGAACATGTGTGTTAGATTCAGAACACTAGAAGGACATGATTAAAACAAATACAAGGAATCAATATTTAAACTACTAAAAAATATTGACCATTCCCAAGTCAATACTTTAGCTAGCTGTGTGATTAATCTCCTTTCATACAACTTTTCATCATAACTACTAGCTTTAAATGAGACTAAAATCCCCTTAAATCTCTCTTAAGCTTGAATTCAGCAGAGTTAAGTCAATTGAAAGGAAAATAATCAAGTAGTGCTTGATGTTTTGGAGGGGCAGTGTGGAATAATGAGAAATAAGACTAGAGAGAACCTGTGTCTTCTTCATTCTGCAATCACAGCAGATTCACACCACAAATTGTTGCAGACATAAGAGTCACCTGGCATGGAGAGACAACCATCAGAATTACTAACTCCTGAACCAGAGATGATGTACAGAAACTAAAGCATTCCCTTTGCAGACAACTGAGCTAGTTAAATCTCCAGAACCAAATATGTTCTTCCAAGTAGTGCCATAAAGTACTCCTGAGCAAAGAGCCAGATATCTTCCTCAAGTACAATGGCCGAAGTCCTATTCCCTCCAATCAGAAAAAAAAAATGAGTACTTACTCCAGACAGACAAATAGTCTCTACTGTTACTTAGTGACATTTGACAGTTAGCAAACCAAGTCATAATAGAAAAGTCATAATAACAGCTAACACCCTGGTCTGTGTGACTATGGCACATTACTGCTACCAGAAGATATCGGGTACTATTCAAGACCAACAAATCCCTGTCATTACCCAGATCCACTCAAATGTAGAAGCAAACCGGTATTAGGTATTCAAGAATAAGAGTCACTGATAAATTCCAGGCCTGTTCAAATCTTAATTCAAGGCCTCACCCCAGGTTTGCATGGAGCACAAGACATATTAAAGAAAAAGAAAGAGGGACTTAACTGCATTGATATATATCAAGACAAAACCCTAGAAACCCTAACACAAAGAGCGATGTAAACTGCCTGAAGACTTAGAAACAACTTTCTTTATAATGCTTGTTGGGTTACACCTTATTTTACCTAAAACAAAGTTCATCACTGGTTTCTTTGTATAGGTTTGTTTACAACTTGGTTTCACCCAAAACAAAGATTGTCTTTCTTGTAAACCTGGTGGGTTTACTGCCCCACCCAGGGGTGATCTCTGTACTCAATATAAAGGGTAGTTCTGGCAGGCATCAAGGTTCATTCTAGGTAAAAGACTGCCAGATGACATGTGTTTCACACTCAGCCTGGTCTGAATTATTTCTTGTGCGACCCTGATTCAGACTCCGTTTACCTGGATTTGGAGATACAGTGCATGGGGTGATTTTACAATGCTCACAGAAACAATAAAAGATGTTGTCAGCTCAGGACTGATAGCACAGTGGTAAGGTGTTTGCCTTGTATGTGGCTAACCTGGGACTGACCTGGGTTTGATCCCTGGCATCCCATATCCCATATGATCCTTCTAGCCTGTCAGGAGAGATTTCTGAGCACAAAGCCAGGAGTAACCCCTGAGCACTGCCAAGTATGCTCCCCCCCCCCAAAAAAAAAAAGATGATTTGAAAGGACATAGAAAGTATTATAATATCCATACAGAAATTACAGATAAGAAAATAGAATATCTGAATTAAAAATATAATAGAAGGCTCCACAGGAGAATCATAGAAGCTGAAAAACGAACTTGATGATAAGTTAATAAATAACTATTCAAAAAACAGTTTTTTTATTTCCAGAAAATGGAAAACAGAAGTTTTAAAAAAAGTTCAAAAATATAAAAATATAAAATTTTTTTTTAAAAATCAAGTTGGGGACCAAAGAGATAATATCATTGGTAAGGTACTTGCTTTGCACGTCTTCATTCCTGGCTCAATTCCCAGCACCACAACGGTTCCCTGAGCATCAGCAGAAATGATACTAAATACCTCCATCTGTGGTTCAAAAATCAAAATTTTAAAAAAGTAAAATATAAAAAGAAATAATTCTAATTTGAAGGAATAATACTTAAGAACATTTCCAAATTTAGGAAGGAGAAATGCACCTAGGCCATAGAACATCAAGAAGACCAATAAAAGGACCAGAGCAATAGCACATGTTTGCTTTGCACATAGCCGACCTGGGTTGATCCCTGACACCCCATATGGTTCCCCCGACAATTTCACCAAGAGCAATTTCTGAGCAGAGAACCAGGAGTAATCCTGAGCACTGTGGGATGTGGCACCAAAATCAAAATCAAAAGAAAACAAAAAATAAATCCATATTCTATGCACCAAAAATTTTATATGTTCAATATACTAAATGGTAGTCTATAAAATAAATATGCAGAAATAACTCTGGAATAGACTTCCAATTTTGCTACTAAAGTTTAGTTAACCCTGGAAAGCTTATTTCATATTTTATATACTCAGTTAAATAAAAGACAGAAATTCAAGGAATAGAGTCTATGTTTACATGTTTGGCAGTGGTTTAATCACCCCCTCCCCAAATTACTTCCCAGGTTTCTGAATATGGACCTGGTGATTCCTGAGCACTGCCAATTATGTGGCCCCAACAATTAAAATAAACTTCACAAGACACCTCAGTGTTAGGTGAATTTGAAGTACTTTGACTGGTATAAAAAGTATGGAATATGCTAAAGCTTATAAGATAAACCTTTTTGGATTTAGAATCAAGGTACATCCAGATGGCACTTTGTCTTTGGTCTGCTTCACCTGCCAATGCATCAGCCAGCTATTAAAGTGGAATTAGTCTGTGGCCATTCCAGGCCTCAACAACATTTGGCAATCTGAAGTGGTGGATTTGACTTCAGTTCAATAGGACCTAGAAACCCAGGAGGGGAGTTCTGCATCTTGCAAGGATTTAGATACTGAAGATGTACAGGAAGGACGGCTCTCTGGAAACAAAAGGCTCTTCAGGAACAGTCCTAATTACTTCTTCCAGCTTGGAAACTTTGGTCCTATGAGAACACCTCACACCACCCAGAAAAAT
Source organism: Crocidura indochinensis (assembly GCA_004027635.1). Taxonomy (NCBI): domain Eukaryota; kingdom Metazoa; phylum Chordata; class Mammalia; order Eulipotyphla; family Soricidae; genus Crocidura; species Crocidura indochinensis. Next base: position 16,868 of record PVKC010012585.1, read on the forward strand.
GACTGGGATGTTTTTGGACATTTTTGTCAGTTTAAAAAAAAATTAGAGAGACCATATCACCCATGGTGTCAGTACTGTACTAATAACCTTTAGAGATGCTAGACATCCATCTCACCATCACAGAATCTGAGAGTCAGAACTACAAAGACTATTTTGGAGAGCAGAGAGAAGACACTTGAGGACAAAAGACATACACTGCAAGAATTGCTGAAGGGTCTGGAATGAAGGAAAAGCATCTAGCCAGGAGCTTCAAGAGGTAGAGAAGAACTGAGAAATAACAGTAGTAAATTTTGAAGCAGCAGCATTTCCTGGAACAGCAGGAAATGCAAGAGACTACAAGCAACTGCAGTGGTAGCAATTGGAACTACAAATTGATTTGAGGATGCTGGAAAAAGAACTTGAGTAAATGCCTAGAAACACAGGCCCAACTGAAGGAAGTTATCATCTTTAACATCACTCTGGAAATCTAGACCCCCATTATGACCTCATGCGAATCATCAATCACATTATATTCAACAGCTTCCCTTTCTGTTCCCATGAACTGCATTAAGATTAGTGCGACATGAAGAAATCTCACCATCTCAAGAATACTCCACTGAAGTGTGTCAAACAAGCCAGCTAGACCTCTCAAAGATAAAAGCCCCAGAATGCCTTGATAATATCCTGGAAGATTCCAAACTCATTTCTGTAAATTCAAAGCTAAGAAGCTGTACTCAGAATCATGTCATTTTGCCCTCAGGTCAAAAACACCCTCCTAAGTATAAGACTGCTAATGTTGTCATGCATTTCTTCTTTTTACAGAGGATATACTCTGATAATCTAACTCTAGTCATCTATACAACAGCACAGATAAACTATTTGAGGTGTAAAAGTCACAACAAAGAAGAAGTTCATAACTGTTTTCATATTTAGTGAACAAAGATGGTAGCCCTGAAGACTCAGCCAGTAGCAACAAGTTATATGACCAACATAAGGACTTTAGAGAGAAAATAATGATGATGCTTAAGGAGCCCATAGAAACAATGGAGCAGACAACCAATAAAATGATATGAGAGCAGAAATAAAAAAATACAAACAGAAATGATAAAACTCAAGAACTTAGTACAAAGTGTATAAAACTCACAGGAAGTGAGTATTACAGCAGTGCAGTAATAGTAGATGAGGTTAAAATTAGTATCTGCATGATGAGATGGATAAAATCTATAGACAACATCAGAAAATGGAATACAAAAGGCCAAAAATAAATGACAAGAGAAGTCTGGGATGAATTGAAGAGAAACAACATCAGAATCACTGGGATCCTAGGGGCAATCATGGTGAATAAGCAACAGAAAAATATCATTATGGAGAAGATATCAGACTTGGAGAATACATGCATCCAGATCCAAGGGGCTTAAAGTACCAGCAAAAATATCCAAATAAAAATATTCCAATACAAAAAATATTCCAATACATTTTATTAGAATGATGAAAGCTATGGCTAGACAGACTACTGAAAGCAGACAGATCAAAGAAAAAAATTATATACAGAAGAGAGTTAATGAGATTCACGGCATATTTATCACATGGAACTGTACAGGCTCCCTCAAAATGGTAGGATATAATTAAAAGAATTCAGGGGTGTGAATGATTGTACAGCAGGTAGAGTGTTTGCCTTGTATTGGCTAACCATGTTCAGTACCTAGCATCCCATATGATCCTGCAAGGACCACCAGGAGTAATTACTGTGTGCAGAGCCAAGAGTAATCCCTAAGCACTACCAGGTGTGGCCCCAAACTCATTAATTATGATAATAGTAATAAAACTTAACGAAATGAAATTCTCACCATGAATACACTACCAAGCTTGATTCTCACTTAATATGACGGAAACATATCAGAATTTCACAAATAAACAACTAAGGAACTTCGTAGATCTGAAACCATCTCAAAAGGAAAAACGAAAGGGGTTACCTTAAGAAAAGAAAAATTTCACAAATTTTCACAAATTTCACAAAGTTCTACAAAATGGTGGCACAAAACTTCATGATAATCTAACTGGATGTCAGTGGCATGAATACTCCAATTAAAAGACAGTGTCAGGAGATTAAAAAATTAAATCTAACATTCTGCTGCTTACAAAGAACACATTTGAACAGTAGGACAAACATAGACTCAAAATCAAGGCATGGGAGACAGAATTTTAAGCAAAAAAAACCCACAAAAAGCATGGGTGACCATGCTAATATCAGAATTATACTAGTAGTCCTTCCTTCAGGATTACAAAAATTATTATAAAACACAGGGGGTAATATCTTAATGAAAAAGGGATATGTTCCTCAGGAGAAACTTATACTCCTAAACATATATGATATATACTCCTAAACATATATGATATGAGGGACAAGCAAAATATAAAGCAACTGCAAATAAACTTGAACAAAGACACCTATAACAATACAAAAATAGTTGGGAGATTTCAACACCACTCTATCACCACTTGATAGATCAACTAAACTAAAACCCAAGAAGGGAATAATGTATTTGAAGGAAGAAATGGAAGACGTAATATAATATATAATGTAATATATAAATTACATGAATACATATAATATATATATAAATGAACATAAATATATATAAAGCTTCTGCACCAGAAAGAATATGATGAAAAGAATACAAAGACAGACCACAGGCTGGGTGGAAATTATTATTTGCCCACTTCTCTTCCAAAACGACTTGTCTTATGTGAAGAAAAAGGCTTCATGGAAGAATCTGGAGGTGAGGCAAAATGTTACTCAGGACCCACTTGAGCACAAAGAAGCAGTAGAGAAGGCACTTACTTAAATATTTTAAATCTAGTCATGCTTGGATCTCCTTACGTTACCTTCAAAAAGATCTTTATCTTTAAGGGGAAGTGAGGGGTTGTGGAGATCCTTAAAATTTTGTGAAAAATACTATTATACAAATTATAAGACTGAAGAGTTTAATATGCTCATGAACAGAACTTGAGGGCATTATGTTAAGTAAAGTGTCAAGACAAAGATTTATTTTACCTGTAAAAATGCTTAGAAAGAGGTATCAGATTTTGGGGTTATGGTACAGGATGTGAATGATCAGTAAGCACTTGCTTTGCTTATGTATGAGTCCTTAGGTTACACTCTTAGCAATGCAATAAAAGAAAATTAAAAAAAAACATGAAACATATTTTAATTACCAGAGGTTGGGGTAGAGATTGAAGATATGATGGACAGGATTTATGAAGGTAAGGAAAAGGTACATGCTTGCAATTTTGAAATGAATAATGGAATGTATACATTTTTATGTGTATGACATAAACTTTGTACCCAATTAATAGTATGCATTGTTTTGTTGTTTTATGTTTATGATAGTCGTATTGAAGAGAACAAAATGGTGCTATAAAGGCATAAAGAGAATCTGACAAATGAAATAATTAGAACTAGTAATTTGAAAATAAAACAAAAACATGGCATAATTTTACTAGACTATAGTTGAAAAACATTTTAATTAATGACCTATAGAAGCATTAATTTTCACATTTCATCCAATAAATTTTCTTTTTATTTATTTATTTTTTGACTTTTTTGGACACATGCTATAGTGCTTAGGGGTCACTCCTGACTCTCCACTCAGAAATTAATCCTGGGAGGTCTGGGAGACCATACTGTATGCCAGGGATTGAACCTGGGTCAGCTGTGTGCAAGGCAAACACCCTACTCTGTTGTGATACGGTTCCAACTCATCCAACCATAAATTCTGAGTAAATTCCTTGAAAGAAAAAGTATTGACAGGAGAATTCAGTAGCTTATAAGGACACCTGTGACATTTACAAGTCAAAGTGCAATCTCCAAGGAGAAAGAGAAAAGGAATCTGAAAGCAGGAAACAACTAAAGAAACTCAGAAAAGAAGTCTGCACTATAGGTACCTGCACAAAGCCTTGACAAAGCCCAGTATCAGTGGGGCTGTAAGGGAGAAAGCAAAAAGACCCACTGCAACCAATTAACTGTGGTAGATCTCAACACTGGATGCAAACACAAAGCAAGGTCCACGGTATTTTTGTTGCTCACAAACCATCAGAGCAACACTGGTTTTCCTTTTAGATTTTGATCCACTTTTATGTGCTTATCATGAAGTACAGCAAGTAGTTTTCCTAGGGTATTCACATATCAACTAAGGGGTAGAGCCAGTAAATTATGAACATATCTGAACTGTGCAGACAAAGAAGTTGCATAATATAAAATGATGAAAAGAATACTTTGGAAATGAAGTGTTTGGAGAGTTAGAGCTGGACCATTTCAGTGTTCTATTTTAGCAACCATTTTAATGAGGGTGACTTAATATTTATCATCCTAACCTTGATCTTTCATTCCAGCTCTATCCAGCCCATTCATTAAGAGGTCACCTTTTATTTTCCAGGACTTCACCATCATGATTATCTTTTGTCTTTCTGGCAAATAAATGCTAATTATGCTCTTAAAATTCATTTTTTTCTCTTCTACCCTAATTAGAGAACCCTGGTTTTAGGCATAATTTCCCAGAATAAGGAACTCATCTTTCTACCTCTATCTAGTATGTCTTCTGTGGATGTGTGGCTAAGTTCTGTTTAATGATATATTACTGTGTAAGAAATCAAGATGATTCCCCTAGTAGATTAGAATGTGGACATAATGGTGAGAGCTTAGGTAGACACCTAAACCATAAAACAAAAATCTTACTTCCAGTAATAAGATTGGAGCTACATGCCTTAGACTACCTTTTTTGATTCAACTTTTTTCCCTGCCACTCACAGCTAAAACCAATCCCAAATCCCCCTTAACACCTCCCCTTCAACTACCTAAAAAATCTAGACTTGTTTGTTTGTTTGTTTGTTTTTGGGCCACACCAGATGTCGCTCAGGGGTTACTCCTGGCTATGCACTCAGAAATCACTTCTGGCTTGGGTACCACATGGGACGCTAGGGGATCCAACCAAAGTCCATCCTAGGCTAGCGTGTGCAAGGCAGACGCCTTATACCTTGCACCACTGCTCTGGCCACTGAATTCAGACATTTGATTCTGCTAGTGTTCTAATCTTTTCTTTCCCATAAACCTGTATTTTTCAGATTGAGAACCTCCACAATTACTAAGATGAACAATTATAACTACTTAGTATTAGGAATTCCTCTTCCCATGATCTCCACTACCAACGTCACACCTATCCCACAATTAAGATTCCTCTTAAGAATTGCCAGGATTCAACCATCATGATGTCATTCTAATTCTTAGCAGAGGTGGTAATGCCTGGAATTGAACTAATGACCACAGACTTGAAAAACAGGTATTCTAAGCCACTGTTATATTATAAATCAGTTGTATATTTAAAAAAATGGGATCAGAGAGATAGTATAAGAGCTAATGTGCTTTCCTTGCAAGTAGCAAATTCCAGTTTGATTCTCTTTACCCCATGAGTTCCCAGGCTCCACTATGAATGACCTAGGAGCACAGAGGCAGAAATAACTGTTAGCTGGGACCCCACCTGCTCTCTAAAACATAAATATTTACAAGATTATCTATTTTTTGACAATCATTCAAAGGTCATCACAACTACTCATCAATGATGGCCTATTGGTTGCAAAAAATAATGTGCTTGTATCCT
>PVKC010012586.1:0-23642 GCA_004027635.1 Crocidura indochinensis
GAAAGATCCAGGGCTTTTTTTTTTTTTAATGTAGGGTATACCCTGCATTGCTCAGGGCTTGCACCTGATTGTGTAGAGGACATCCTTTTTTTGGGGGGGTTGTGGTTGGGCCACACTCAGAGGCACTCAGGGGTTACTCCCAGCTCTGCGCTCAGAGATCACTCCCTGCTGGCTCGTTGGAACTTGTGGCATGCCGGGGATCGAATCCGGGTCGGCCGCGTGCAAGGTAAACGCCCTGCCTGACGTGCTATCGCTTCGGACCCAAGGAGAAGACATTCTTAATGTTTTGGGGAAACTCTAGAGGGTGCCCGGGATTGAACAAGTGTCAGCCGCGTGCTAACTGACACTGTCCGTGCCCGCTGTCTCTACTCCGGCCTCTTCCCTCCCTCCAGAAAAAAAAAAAAATATATATATATATATATTTTTTTTTTTTTAAGTAGAACTAAGTGGATTGAAGGCGGATTTTGGGTTTAGTAAGTTGGTGCAGTCAGTGATCGTTGGTTGGGAAGAGAAGAGGACTTTGTGCAAGACTTATTCCGATTTGAGCACTTGAGGCTTGGAAACATGTTGATTGCTTTTGCACAGACTGTGCCGCCTCTGACCATTTTCAGCTTGAACCCTGCGAGGAGCTGCTGCCTGGTGGTGATCCTCCTGAGTTTGTGTAAGATAAGTCTGAGATTAAAGGAGAAATTGCGGGACCAGAGCGATAGCATAGCGGGAGGGCCTTTGCCTTGCTTGCGGCCGGTCCTGATTCGTTCCCGGTATCCCTGATGGTTCTCCCCCGCCCCCCAGCCTGTCAGGAGTACCTACAGGTGTGTCCCCAAAGCAAAACACAAGTAAAAGAAATCATATGGAACCGTTTGAATGGCGGGACTTGAATTGTGGAAAGGACCAGGAATTAATGCATAAAACTAGTCTTGTGGGTCCCAAGAGCTGTGGCACAGAAAATCCTAAAGGGTATTTGATTTATTCTGTAATAAGAGTTTTTCACTTTTTCCAGATTTCTGACATTTGAAAAATAGTTCTATTTTCATCTGTTTCTTTAAATACGTTGGTTTTTTTTAACTGTTTACAATATTTAGACTCAAACTAATGATTTTATTTTCCCCTTCTATTGTGAGTTGAGCAGTCTATTTTCCTAGCTTTATTAGGACTAGCTTGCAACTAGCCTTAGTTTTTTTGTTTTTGTTTTTGTTTTTGGGTCACACCCGGCAGCGCTCAGGGGTTACTCCTGGCTCCATGCTCAGAAATTGCTCCTGGCAGGCACGAGGGACCATATGGGGCACCGGGATTCGAACCGATGACCTTTTGCATGAAAGGTAAACGCCTTACCTCCATGCTATCTCCCGGGCCCCTAGCCTTAGTTTTTATTTATTTATTTTATATATTAAGTAACATACAATTGTGAGTGCCTCTTAAGTCCAGCTTTGGACTGCTTGATGCTAGTTTGTTTTTGGTTGTTTGTTTGGTTAACACTCGGGTTACTCCTGGCTGTGCGTTCATTGGGGGACCATATTGGATGCCGGGTAAGGTGGTCTGTCCTAGGCTAGCGCTGACAAGGCAGACACCTTACCTCTAGCGCCATCACGCCGGCCTCGCTAGTTTGTTTTTTTTGTTGTTGTTGTTTTTTTGTTTGTTTGTTTGTTTTTGGGCCACACCCGGTGACGCTCAGGGGTTACTCCTGGCTATTCGCTCAGAAGTCGCTCCTGGCAGGCACCGGGGACCATATGGGGAACCAGGGGATCGAACCGCGGTCCGTCCTAGGTTAGCGCAAGGCACCTATCCTTCAGCACCACCACCCGGCCCCTCTAGTTTGTATTTTAATATCTGCTCTTTTCAGACCTTCCTTGTAAAGTGGTATAATAATTTGGGTTTGGGTTTGGGGGAGGGATTGTTACCCAGTCTCTGAAGCAGCTCCTGGTCCACTTTCTGTAGGTCTCTCTGCTCTGGACCTGTAGAAGTGCTTGGGGTCTATCATGTGCTAGTTTTTTTTTTGCCCAACGAACTTCTTCCAAATAGTTTACTTCTGCTGTTATTTCAGTGTGGATGAAGAATGGAAGGGATCCTAGTAGCCAGTCCAGAGGACTAGGGAGGGAGCCTGTGTTTGGGGGATAGAACAGACACAACTATTTTGCCCTTGTCGTCTATATATTTCTAGCTCCCTTTTGTATAAATTACTAATTTCTGATATATCCATTTGTTTCTTTTTATAAGTTGCATTTGAAGTTTTCTTGGGCCAGAGCAGTGTGGTTTTCCGATTGTGCCCTTATGTGCTCAGGGCTTACTCCTGGCTCTGAACTCCAGTCCTCTTGTGACTTGGGACCTTAGAGAGTGCTGGGGAGCAAACCTGGGTCAGACGTGTACAAAGTAAGAGCCCTCCACATTATACTGTCTCCAGCAAGCCCTTATGAAGACTTTCCATAAGCAGGAGATTAGTCGGTGTGCTTTCTGCCTAAAGAAAGGTAAATTTCTGGGGGCAGAGCGGTGGTGCTAGAGGTAAGGCGCCTGCCTTGCAAGCGCTGGCCTAGGATGGACCATGGTTCAATCTTCCAGCGTCCCATATGGTCCTCCTAGCCAGAAGCTATTTCTGAGCACATAGCCAAGAGTAACCCGTGAGCATCAACAGGTGTGGCCCAAGGGGGAAAACAAGAACATTAAATTTCCAGGGCGTTAACTAAATAATGCTTTTTCTGAAAAGGAGCCAGTGTATATACCAAATCCATTTGGAGGTCTTTGCTTTATTTATTTATTTAGGTTTTTGGGTTACACCCAGCAGCGCTCAGGGGTTACTTCTAGCTCTATGCTCAGAAATAGCCCCTGGCAGGCACAGGGGACCATATGGGATGCCTGGATTCGAACCACGGTCCTTCTGCAGGTAACTCAGGTTACTCCTGGCTCTGCACTCAGAAATTGCTCCTGGCAGGCAGGGGGACCAAATGTGATCCTGGGATTCAAACAACTTTCCATCCTGGATCAGCTGCTTGCAAGGCAAATGCTCTACCACTGTGCTGTCTCTCTGGCCCCAGGAATGTGCTTGTTTTATGGACAGGCACATCCCATGTTTCTCCTCACTTTGCAGTCAGATTACTCTTGTGGTGCTCTGGAGATCATATGGTATGTCAGGAATTGAACCTGAGGGGGCCGGGTGGTGGCGCTGGAGGTAAGGTGCCTGCCTTGCCTGCGCTAGCCTAGGACGGACCTCGGTTCAATCCCCGGGTTTCCCATATGATTCCCCCAAGCCAGGAGCGACTTCTTAGGGCATAGCCAGGAGTAACCCCTGAGAGTCACTGGGTGTGGCACAAAAACAAAAAAAAAGGAATTGAACCTGAGTCAGTCACATTTTCTACCTGCTATACTATTTCTTCAGCCCCCTAGAACTTTAAACTTTATCTTCATGGGGGCCGGAGAGATAGCATGGAAGTAAGGCATTTGCTTTGCATGCAGTGGTAAAGGTCAGTGGTTCAAATCCCAGCATCCCATGTGGTCCCCTAAGCCTTCCAGGAGCGATTTCTGAGCTTAAAGCCAGGACTAATCACTGAGCGCTACTGGGTGTGACCCAAAACCAAAAAAAAAAAAAACTTTATAATCATATAAAATATAAGATTATAGAGGTTAGTATTCATTCTGGAAAGCAGTATATCATTGATGCTATTGATAGCTATGTACTGTAACTGGGGATAGTGCATCTTCTACCTGGCATGCAGCTGAAAGGACACTGGCTTATTAAAATGGCTTCTACCGTTTTGCATGTATGTTGTATTGAAAATTAAATAGTTATTTTAAATCTTTATCACAGGTTCTCAATGAAAAGAAACTTCAAGAGGTTGATAGTTTGTGGAAAGAATTTGAAACTCCAGACAAAGCAAATAAAATGTAAGTAATTTTGAAACTAATTTAGCAGTTAACATAAGATGCTTTTGATATTTTCAGTTTTGTTTTTAAAATCCCCCCCATTAATAGCTTGTAATTACTTGACCTTTTTTAGGAATGTGAATCTATTTCAGGAATAATGATGGCATGAGCCTGATTGCTAGATAAATTATTGGGATTATCCCCATTTCAATTCATTATCTGTACTAAATAAGGCCTTAGAATGGGCTTGGAAGGTGGATGGAGGCCTCTGTCTTTAGGTTCTGAACCATGTGGCTCCACAACCCTCATTAACCTTCAGATCTGGAGATTCATGAGAGCGGTGGGTAGAAATCTCACATGCAGGCTTCAGGAAGTAACAGCTTTATTCATCCTAGCCACTACATGTGTGGCCTATATCATAACCTTTTAAGCAGCTAGCCCTGCATCTTAACTTCTCTCAGCCATCTTTCCTCTGACCTTCAAACTGGAAGAGATCCAACCAGGCAAAAGACAAGACAAAAAAAGATCCTCTCCTCTGGGTCAGAGCCCTTAAGTACCTTTCCCAGACCCCTCCCAGGAAATGGGCAGGGTCTGCAAGTAAAGTTACAGGTCATCTTTGGTTCCCAAGGGCGGGTCTCAGTTACCTATATTCCGGGGTGGAGCTACAATTATCTTTTTTTTGTTTGTTTGTTTTTGGGTCACCCTACCTCTATGCCCCAATTTATTTATCTTTAATTGAAGATTAGATTGGTAGTACCCCCAACTGGGCAGCACTCAGGCTCTTCCCTCAGAAATCATTAAAAACAAGATCAGGGAACTGTAAGGGAAACCTGGGATCAAATCTTGTTGGCTACATGCAAGGCAAATGCCCTCCCTACTGTGCTAATGCTCCAGCCCTCAGAATTTTTTTTTTGTTGTTGTTAAAAGTAGTCAATGTCGGGAGCCGGGAGGTGGCTCAGGAGGTAAGGTGCCTGCTACCTTGCCTGCGCTAGCCAGGACGGACCACAGTTTGATCCCCCAGTTCCCATATGGTCCCCCGTGCCTGCCAGGAGCGACTTCTGAGCACATAGCCAGGAGAATCCCCTGAGCGTCACTGGGTGTGGCCCAAAAACCAAAAAAAAAAAAAAAAAGTAGTCAATGTCAGGGCTGACCAGATGGCTAAAGGACCTAGTGTGCTTGCCTGGATGCCTGGGTTTGATCTATAGTACTATGTCCCAGAGTACTACTAAGAGCAATCATTAAAGTGGTGCTGTGGCCCCAAAACTTAGATTGCTAACTGATCTTTTGCTTTAGGGCTATATTTAATTGTATTCTAATATTACTTCTGGCACTGTGTGTGCTCAGAAATCAGTCACTCCTAGCTTATGGGGCTTTATGTGGTACCCCAGATCAAGCCAGGGTCATGCCAGGCAAGTTCTTTACCCTTTATACTATGTCTGATTGATTTGGGGGGTGTGTGTGGATTATTTTGTTTTTGTTTTCTGGGGGCCATACCTGGCTGTGTTTAGAGCTCACCCCTGCTGAGGCTTGGGGAACCAAATGAAGAGGTTGACTTTTTCTCAACTACACAGGGTCAAGATGGTTATTTCACCATCTGTGGATTACCTGTTAAACCCTAAAGTGCATTTTGAGAGTAGAACCCAGAAAGGACCAAACAAAATAGGATTGTAAACATAAATCATTTCGATTACGCCTATAGAAGCCAATTTAAAATCTTGCTAGTGCTTAGAGCAAAAGCAGAACACAAAAGGAAGATACTTATTGGCTTAAGAGATGGCCATGATAAACATCATTCCCAAATAAATTTTGCATTAAACAGAAATAAAATACAGTTGTTGCAGCCAGTAAGACCACTCAAATGGTAGACCACATGTAGAGCACATGCCTCTTACATCTATCAGTGTGAGTCCAATAAGAGTTGCTGAAGTCCTCATACAGTAGACAGGACATTTGCCTTGCTGCTGGCCCCACGATCATTTTTATTGTGTGTTTGTGTCCTTGTTGTCATTTTTATTGTGTGTGTCCTTGTTGCCTCACCCCGGGGCACAGGTAACTTAACCTGAGCCCTGCCCATTCCTGGGCTGGGCTTTGGGATCCGCATATTAAGATTACTTTACCTGCAGACCCCGCCCATTTCCTGGGAGGGGTCTTGGAAGGGTATTTAGGTCTGGGGTCTCTGCCCTTCTTTTGCCTGTTTGGATACTGGCCAGCACGTAGGTCAGAGGTGACTTGGATGAAAGCAGATACAGGGCTAACTTGAATGGTAGGGGCTACATCTGGTGACTAGGACTGAATAAAGATACTATCTCTCATGAAGCCTGCCTGTGAGTGAAATTTCTACCTGCCGTCTCATAAACCTCCAGATCCGCCGGTTAGTGGGGGCTGGAGCCACGTGGCCTGGGATGACGAACCAAGGCCTTCCTCACCATCCAGCACCATCATAAGAGCTGCTTTACTTTATGTCCTTATGTATATTTTGGGATATTTTGCCACGTCCATACACCTTGCAGTGCTCAGGGGTGGCTGCTAGCTCTGTGTTCAGAAAAAAATTCCTGGTAGGGTTGGGGGAACCATATGACCATTGGAATGCTGGGGTCCAATCAGGGTTGACTGCATGCAATGCAAACTATCTGCACTGCACTATCACTCTGGCCCCAAGCAAGATAGCTTTTAGTCAAACTTATTTAGAAAGAGGGCAGGGGAAAGAGAGAAGTATGTGTTTAAATGAGAAGGGGGGGCTATCTCCAGTAGCCTTTGGAGGAAACAGTGGAAGACTAATTAGCTCAGCTCACTCATTGTTGTCTATGATGTATTGTTGGAACTGAGAGAAAAATGATTGATTGCACAGTTCGTCACTACCACTGAGACAACAGTGAGTTAACTTGTTTTAGTTCAGAATTGTGGAACTGGAGAGATCACAGAAGTTAAGGTGCTTGGTGGAACTGGGGAGAGAGTTTGAGGGTATAAGGTGCCATCTTTTCCTCAAGGATTCAGCTTTTGAAAGCATGGGAACATACTGAGAACCTGCAGGACTTTTGGTTTTTTTGAAGGGGGCCACACTCTAGCTCTCAGGGGTTACTCCAAGCTTTTGCGTTCAGCATTCACTTCTGGCAGGCTGGGGGACCTAGGTCCCAGAGATGAACCCATCTGGATTCAGATGAATCCTGGATCAGCTGCTTGCAAGACAAATACCCTACTGCTTTGCTCTCTCTCTCTCTAGCCCCAAGATCTTTTGTTAGTTTTAGCCCCACACAGCCTAGCTCCTGAATTGAACTCAGCGGGGGGGGGGGGTATTTTTGTCCCCACAGCCTTTTTTTTGAGCTTGTTAATCTTGTCTTACATTTCTGCCATATAGGAAGAGTCATTTGTGTCTTGCTTTAAACAAACAGCAAAGTTTAAGTGAACGAAATTTCTTTCAGTCTGCAACTTTCTTCAAGGAAGTAATGCAATGATAAGCTTAACATTGAGAGAAACTCTTAAAAGACCTAACTTTGCAGGTTAATACGCTGTGAAAGCAAAATGTCTTGTGCATGCTTTGGAAACAATTTCAACCTCTTTATTACTCAGCATAAGATGTTTGCAGAATCAAGATAATTCTATAACTTCCCCCCCCTTTTTTTTTAATTCTAGAGTAAAGCTAAAGCATTTTGAGAAATTTCAAGATACAGCAGAAGCATTAGCAGGTAAAGCCAGACTTTTTTAATCTGTTTATAATCTTGCTTATTTATTTTCTTTGTTAAAAATTGTTTGCTTCAGTTGCTTGAGTTAATCTTACTCAATGTTGTCTGTGATGTATTCTTTTTTGAACTGAATTTAAGTGATCTAACTCAAATTCGTCACTACCACTGAGACAACATCGAGTTAGCTTTTTTCACCATAGGGCTGGTTTTCTCCTGTGAGAGGAGAGGTGAAAAGTGGTTGATGTCCCTGTGGAAACCAACAGTGTAATGCTGGAGCACAGTTTAGTAAAAGCTGTTCAACAAGGGCCCAAGGTAATGTAGTCTAGTACAGTGTTTCTTGGCTTTTCCCACTGTGGCCCCTTCTGACCTGTTTCCTTTATGTGACACACACATACCCCTGTCCACTGTTTGACCCTAGTCTTGTGTTGTGACCCCCATTGAAACAGTTTTAACTTGGGTCCCTTGGAATACTCTGGGCCCACACGGGGCTGTGTGTCCCTGGGAAGAGAAGTGCTGGTCTAGTACACAGCTTTCTTGACATTTTAATCCAAAAGAAGGACCAAGAAATCAGTATTCACCGTTGGAATGATGATAAAGCAGTTCTCCACGTGTTTTTTTCAGCTAGAGAAAGAATTTGGTTTTTTGGTTGTGTTTTTTTTTTCCCCCTCTCAAAAAACAGTCCTGCTTTAAATGATTTAGTATGAATGACATACATTCTTTTTTTTTTTTTTTTTTTTTTTTTTTTGGTTTTTGGGTCACATCCGGCAGTGCTCAGGGGTTACTCCTGGCTCCATGCTCAGAAATTGCTCCTGGGTAGGCACAGGGGGACTATATGGGGCACCAGGATTCGAACCTTTTGCATGAAAGATAAACGCCTTACCTCCATGCTATCTCCCGGGCCCCAAATGACATACATTCTTTCAATTACTCATAGTTATCAGTGGTAGTTCATTAACTTGGTTTAGTATCATTAGGTACTTAGTCTAATTAAAGTTTTTAGAAGGTTTTCTTTGTTTTTGTTTTTGGCCACATCCATTGAGGCTCAGGGGTTATTCCTGCTGTGTGCTCAAATCCTCTTGGCTTGGGGGACCATATGGGATGCCAGGGGATCAAACTGCAGTCCGTCCTAGGTTAGCCACATGCAAGGCAAATGCCCTACCGCTACGCCATTGCTCTGGCCCCACTTTGTAGATTTTTTTCCTCCATTTTTTGTGGGAAGGTTTGGATCATACCCAGGAGCACTCGGGTTACTCCTAGCTCTACACTTAGAAATAGCTCCTGGCAGACTCATGGTACCCTATGGAATGCCAGGGATTGAACCTTGGTTGGCCATATGTAAGGCAAATTCCCTACCTGCTGTGATATTACTTCGGCCCCTAACTTTATAGTTTCAGAGTAAAGAGGATCTAAGATGAAGTCTAAAGAAAGGTGGGAGTTACTGAGCATCTTTAGATCTTGCCAGAAATAATTGTAGTGCCTCAAATAAGCTACCTGGTGGACCTGAAAGAGGGCACAGAGGTAGGGCATTTGCCTTGCACGAAGCCTATCCAAGATGAACTGGTTTGAATTCTGGCATTCCATACGGTCCCCTGGACCTGCCAGGAGCAATTTCTGAATGCAGACTCAAGAGTAATCCCTGAGTGCCACCTGGTATGACCCAAGAACCAAAAAAAAAAAAAAAAGCTGCTTTGGTAGTAAAACTTGATAGACAAGGAATTACCTGATTTAGGATTAAAGAATTAGCCAAGATCAGGCCTGCACGGAAAGTATCCTTGAGTGCATTTGAACCTTCAAAGTTAGCTCTGATTTCCATTGAAGGTTCTGGGGGCCGCAAGGAAGGAGTGATTGACTTGACATAGGCTCTGGGGCAGAGGGTCGGGAGATGAAATAAGACTGAAATATGTGATTTGTAGAGCATGTTCACTACTATTTCAGAGATAATGTTAAACTTATCTCCTTTCAGAAGTACTTATTTTGTTTAACGTTTTTTAGATTTTTGCTTGACTTTTGAAGCTTAAGAGTTTGCTGACTGGATGCAAGTTTTCAGAGTTGACCCTTGTTTTTCTTTTTCCTGAAAAGCGTTCACAGCTCTGATGGAGGGTAAAATCAATAAGCAGCTGAAGAGAGTTCTGAAGAAAATAGTCAAAGAAGCTCATGAACCCTTGGCTGTAGCTGATGCTAAACTGGGAGGGGTAATAAAGGTAAAAAGTTAGGTTTCGCTTCCTTGCCTCCTATAAAAGTTTTCCAAGGGAATACTAGCCACATGGTCATGCCAGCAAGTTGTTTTATAAGTTAATGCAACTGGAAACACTCCAGGCTACACAGTAGTTTTCAGCACATGTTACATATATAGCAAAAATTTTTATATTATTATTTTATTTGTTTATTTTGGTTTTGGGGCCACACCTGGTGGCACTCAGGTTACTCCTGGCTCTGTTCTCAGAAATCACACCTGAGGGGGCCGGGCATGCGCTGGAGATAAGGTGCCTACCTTGCCTGCACTAACCTAGGACGGACCTCGGTTCGATCCCCTGGCTCCCCATATGGTCCCCCGTGCCTGCCAGGAGCGACTTCTGAGCGAATAGCCAGGAGTAACCCCTGAGCGTCACTGGGTGTGGCCCAAAAACCAAAAGAAAAAAAAAGAAATCACCTGGCAGGCAGGTGACCATATGGGATGCTTGAGATTGAACCTAGTCTGGTTCAGACATGTGCAAGGGAAACACCCTACCTGCTGTGCTATTGCTCCAGCTTCACAAAATATTTATTTTTATTTTTGGGTCACACCCAGCAGCGCTCAAGGGTTACTTCTGGCTCTTTGCCTCAGAAATCGCTCCTGGCAGGCTTGGGACCATATGGGATGTCCGAATTCAAACCACTGTCCTTCTGCATGCAAGGCAAACACCTTACCTCCATGCTATCTCTCCAGCCCCAGATCCCTGATTGTTAATGCAGTACTGTGTTTAGGGAAGAGGGTATGGCTCTGTTGGAGGTCAGTCCCTGTTCTTTGGTTTCCTGTTAAAGAGGAAAATACACTGAAGCACTGCTGGCTGTGTATATCTGTTCCTCCCATCAATTAATTTTATATATTTAACTTTATGTGTCAAACACTTTATTTTGATAAACTAAAATAGTGGGCTTATATCAAGAGTAACAAATAGTTCCAAAATGAAAAATAATGAATCTGAAGACCAGAATTATCCTATTTGAAGTAAGTAAAAAAAAAAATTTCTTTTGGGGGCCAGGCGGTGGCGCTGTAGGTAAGGTGCCTGCCTTACGGCCCTAGCCTTGGACAGACCGCAGTTCGATCCCCCGTGACCTATGTGGTCCCCCAGGCCAGGGGTGACTTCTGAGCACATAGCCAGGAGTAACCCCTGAGCGTCACTGGGTGTGGCCCAAAAACAAACAAAAAAAAATTTGGGGCCCGAGACATAGCATGGAGGTAAGGTGTTTGCCTTTCATGCAAAAGGTCATCGGTTCGAATCCCGGTGCCCCATATGGTCCCCTGAGCGCTGCCGGGTGTGACCCAAAAACCAAAAAAAAAAAAATTTCTTTTGGTGTACCTGGTGGTATGCAAGGCAAATCCTGCCTGCTGTACTTTGGCTCCTATCCCTGAACTTTGTGTTTTTTTCTGGTTTTTCGGTCACACCCAGCAGTGCTCAGGGGTTACTCCTAGCAGGCTCTCGGGACCACATGGGATACTGGGATTTGAACCATCATCCTTCATGCAAGGCAAACGCTCTACCTCCATGCTATCTCTTCCCTCCCCCCTCGAACATTTTTAAGATTATTTTAGTTTGCCATGATTTTTTATTTATTTATTTTTTTTTTGGGGGGGGTTTTGCGGTCATACCCGGCGGTGCTCAGCGGTTACTCCTGGCTATCTGCTCAGAAATAGCTCCTGACATGCACGGGGTCCATATGGGACACCGGAGTTCAAACCAACCACCTTAGGTCCTGAATCGACTGCTTGCAAGGCAAACACCGCTGTGCTGTCTCTCCGGCCCCTAGTTTACCATAATTTACAAAGTTCTTGATGGCTGAGTCTCATCACCAGTGATCCCATACTCCATTGTCTCCTCTCCCCTCATGCTACCTTAACAGATATCACAAAGTGTAGGGTTATACGTTTACATATGGGTATATGGGTCTGGAAGGGTGTTTGCCTTACACACGACCAAACCTGGAGGGGCCTTGGCTCAATTCCCAGAATCCCAGCATCCCCTGTGCCTGCCAGGAGCGATTTCTGAGTGCAGAGTCAAGAGTAACCCCTGAGCACTGCCGGGTGTGACTCAAAAGACAAAAAAAAGTACACACATAACGTATATATAAGGAGTGATAATAACCAATTATCTGTTGAGGGAAGAGCCTAACAGTCAGAACTCTTCCTTTTTTGTTTTAGAACCATACCTGGCAGTGTCCAGGGGTTGACTACTAGCTTTGCGCTCAGGAATTTCCTTCTAGTGGGCTTGGGGTCCCATATCCACATAAGGGTGTCAGGAATCAAGCCTGAGTCATCCTCAAGCGAGGCAAATACCCTATGGGCTGTACTATTGCTCCAGCTCCTGAACTTTATTATTTTTTCAGTTCCCTTCTCTAGTACTATTGATCAAAATCTGTGTAACTTATTTTTTTAGGGGTCAAATTGCATAGTTACCACAGTGCTTATCGACTTTTGCTGTCTTATGCTCGGGTCTGGAAGCTGGTGGTACTTGTAGCCATTTTTCATGCTGGGTTTCCAGCTGGCTCTGCTACACTCATGGGCACCTTGACTTCCTAGCACATCATCACCATTCACCTTTGGGGATTAGGTTTGTTTTTTTGTTTTGTTGTGTTTTGTTTTGTTTTGTTTTTCCTTCGGGCTTACTCCTGGTTCTCTTTGTGCCAGGAACCACATGTGAGGCTGGTAATTGAATCCTGGTTTGCTGCAGGCAAGGCAAATTCTGCCTGCTATACTGTTGCTCTGGCTTTTGATTCATATAGACAAACTGTAGGATACTTAGGTTGGTTGTCAAATTTTCATCAAACACTGGAAACTGCATTTTATGGGGCATGTCTATTTAAGATGTGTTGTAACATTTAAATTATTTCATGGCAGTCTTTATTTCTAATCCAAATTTATTTGTTTCAGGAAAAGCTCAATCTGAGTTGTATCCACAGTCCTGTTGTTAATGAGCTTATGCGAGGAATCCGTTCCCAGATGGATGGGTTAATCCCTGGGGTCGAGCCTCGGGAAATGGCAGCTATGTGTCTTGGTTTGGCACACAGGTAAACTCAGTTCATTGTTGTAGCCTTGCTCTGAACATACTAACAAATGATGTGTTGCGGGAGCCGGGAGGTGGCGCAGGAGGTAAGGTGCCTGCTGCCTTGCCTAAGACGGACCACGGTTCGATCCCCCGGTTCCCATATGGTCCCCCGTGCCTGCCAGGAGCGACTTCTGAGCGCATAGCCAGGAGAGTAACCCCTGAGCGTCACTGGGTGTGGCCCAAAAACCAAAAAAAATAAAATAAAATAAAACAAATGATGTGTTGCTCCTTTCCTCAGCAGACCAGTATTGGGTCTTCACAGAGAAGCAGGTGTTCCCAGTCCAGATGGGACCTGAGAACCGGTGCAATTTGGCTTTGTTATCCAAACTCAAAAACTCATCAGGATCATACTTCTTTTCGTGTTTTTTTCTTTTTAAAAAAATATTTTTAGGGGCCCGGGAGATAGCATGGAGGTAAGGCGTTTGCCTTTCATGCAAAAGGTCATCGGTTCGAATCCCGGTGCCCCATATGGTCCCCCGTGCCTGCCAGGAGTGATTTCTGAGCATGGAGCCAGGAGTAACCCCTGAGCACTGCCAGGTGTGACCCAAAAACCACAAAAAAAAATGTTTTTAAGCCACACTCAGCAAAGCTTAGGGGTTACTCCTGGTTCCGTACAGGATATATGGGGCCCAGTGATCAAATTCAGGTTGGCTGTGTACAGTCTAAGCGCCCTACTTGCACTATTGCTCTGGTTCTGTTTTCTCATTGTAGGGGAAAGGGGCACTCCTGGCAGTGTTGAAGGGACATGTGGCAGGTACAGAGTTATGTGTTGGCTCTCACTGAGTATGTCCTCGGCCCTCTGACCATTTTCCAGTCTCCTTAAAAGTCATGTTCTCCCCACCAGTGTCAGCCCCTAGAATCACCCCCCCCTTTTTTTTTTTTATTTGGGTGGGGGACCTGGAGAGGTTCCTTGTTGTTCGGAGACGGCTTGGTAGAGAAGAAGCAGGAAAGAGGCTGAGTGACTGGCTGGTGTTCTTTTTAAAGTCTCTGGGTGCCCAATCGCCCGGCTGGGCAGGTGGGGTCATCTTACCGAGTGCAGGGACCTGGAGGTTTCTTGTTCGGAGCCGGCTCGGTAGAGAAGAAGCACCCCCCCTTTTTTTTTTTTTGGTTTTGGTTTTGGGATCACTCCTGGCAGGCTCAGTGGGCCATATGGGATACTAGGGATTGAACCTGGATCATCTGTGCAAGACTTACTACTGTGCTATCACTCCGACTTCAGAATTCTTGAAGGTCTTCTCTGCTTTCTTTTGGGGGGGTTTGTTTTAAATTTGGTTGGTTTTCTTTTGACCACAGCCCATGGAGCTCAGAGTTTACTTTTGGCTCTGTGCTCAGGGATCACTCCATGTGAAGCTTGGGGTATATAATATGGTGCCAAAGATGGAACCCAGACCGACAATGTCCCCATACCTATTAGGTGCAGTGGTTTCTTTTGCTTTATAATGCTAATAAGAATTCTCCCCGGGCCCGGGAGATAGCATGGAGGTAAGGCGTTTGCCTTTCATGCAAAAGGTCATCAGTTCGAATCCCAGTGCCCCATATGGTCCCCCGTGCCTGTCAGAAACCACACCCGGCAGTGCTCAGGGGTTACTCCTGGCTGTCTGCTCAGAAATAGCTCCTGGCAGGCACGGGGGACCATATGGTACACTGAGATTCGAACCAACCACCTTTGATCCTGGATCAGCCGCTGTGCTCTCTCTCCGCCCCCTCCAACAAACATTTTTTAAAGCAATAAAACGTTTCTTGCCAAAATTCGAGATTAGAGTCAGTACAGGCCATGCATGTTGCTAAATATTTCGCTGACAGCCCTCCCTCCTTCAACAAAAATGTGCCAATAAGGACAGGAAACCTCTAGGGGAACCAGGTACACAAATTTTAGGACTGGGGTGCTTGTTGGAGTCTCAGGCTCAATCCTTCAGCTTGTGATCCCAAGGTTGTGACTCCTCAAAAGGAAACCTTATGTACAGAACTTAGGGTTGCCTGGTGTGCCGAATCCACAATTCGTCTCCTCCACATACCCTGGTCCCTAGACATTGCTTTGTCCTTGGGGCCCTGAGCATTCCTTGCTTTCTAGGCTTTTCCCACCACCGCCACCACAAGAGAATAAAATAAATCTAGAAGGTAAATGCATACCTAGAATGGCATTGTTTCAGGAATTCAAGTGTTGCATACCCCCACCCCCAGCAGTTGGTACAAAGCATTAATATATTGTAAAAGTCATTTATCACAGCACTTTACTGTCATTTGTAATAATGGAGATTAGCAGGAAAGATGTTGTTTCTTCTTAAATGTATGCTTTCTGATTTTGTCATATTATCAACTTATTTCCAATGTAGAAAAGAAATCAAATGCAAAGATAGGAAAGTGTTGCATAAAAAAATAATTTAAGGGGCCGGAGAGGTGGCACTAGAGGTAAGGTGTCTGCCTTGCAAGCGCTAGCCAAGGAAGGACCGCGGATCGATCCCCTGGCGTCCCATATAGTCCCCTAAGCCAGGGGCAATTTCTGAGCGCTTAGCCAGGAGTAACCCCTGAGCATCAAACAGATGTGGCAAAAAAAACAAAAAAAAATAATTTAAGGTGTTAAATGCTGGATTTCATGTTAGTAATTTATTTTTCCCTTTTACTCAGTTTGTCTCGCTATAGATTGAAATTCAGTGCAGATAAAGTGGATACAATGATTGTTCAAGCAATCTGTAAGTATGGTACATTCAAGGTTTATTTTATTTATAATTGTGAAATAGAAAAAGGGAAATTCTATTTTGGCTATTTGGGGAATAATGTGAATTAATGCACTTAATATAAACTGATTTTGTTTTAAGTGGTCATTCTTTATCAGTACATAAAGTTTTTTTTCTTTTTTGCTTTTGTTTTTTGGGGTCACACCTGGTGGTGCTCAGGGGTTACTCCTGGCTCTGTGCTCAGAAATCACTCCTGGCAGGCTCAGAATGCCAGGATTCAAGCCATTGTTTGTCCTGGATGGGCTTCGTGCAAGACAAATGCCCTGCCGCTGTGCTATCTTTCCAGCCCCTGATTAAGTAATTGTGGTGTTTTGTTTTGTTTCTGTTTTTGTGCCATACCCAGTGACGCTCAGGGGTTACTCTGGCTGTGTGCTCAGAAGTCGCTCCTGGCTTGGGGGACCATATGGGAAACCAGGGGATCGAGCTGCGGTTCATCCTAGGCTAGCGCAGGCAAGGCAGGCACCTTACCTCCAGCACCACCGCCCGGCCGCCTAATTAAGTGGTTTTTATTTTACATTTTTGGTTTTTGGGACCACACCTGATGACGCTCAGGGGTTACTCCTGGCTTAGCGCTCAGAATTTGCTCTGGCTTGGGGGACCATATGGGACGCCAGGAGATCAAACCACAGTCCGTCCTAGGCTAGCTCAGGCAAGGCAGATGCCTTACTGCTCCACACCACCTCTCTGGTCCCTGATTAAATAGTTTTTTTGTTTTCTTTGTTTTTTTTTTGGGGGGGGTTGGTTTTTGGGCCACACCTGGTGGTGCTCAGGGGTTACTCCTGGCTGTCTGCTCAGAAATAGCTCCTGGCAGGCACGGGGGACCATATGGGACACCGGGATTTGAACCAACCACCTTTGGTCCTGGATCGGCTGCTTGCAAGGCAAACGCTGCCGTGCTATCTCTCTGGGTCCAAAACTTTTTTTTTTTTTTTTTTGGTTTTTGGGTCACACTCAGCAGCACTCAGGGGTTACTTCTGGCTCTGTGCTCAGAAATCCCTCCTGACAGGCTCAGGGGACCATATGGGATGCTGAGATTCAAACCACTGACCATCTGCATGCAAGGCAAATACCTTACCTCCATTCTATCTCTCCAGCCCACTGATTAAGTAGTTTTTTTTGTTTGTTTGTTTTTGTTTTTGGGTCATACCTGCCAGCGCTCAGGGGTTACTCTACACTCTACACTCAGAAATCGCTCCTGGCAGGTTTGGAGGACCATATGGAATGCCGGGATTTGAACCACTGACCTTCTGCATGCAAGGCAAAACACCTTACCTCCATGCTATCTCTGGCCCCCGATTAAGTAGTTTTTAAAGATTATCCGAGCCATAACAATTTTATACTTAAAACTTAAATGGTTGGATTTCTGGTATATATCCAGAAGAACTAGAACAGGTACTCAGTTAACTCATAATTAGTATGGCCCTTAGCTACAACCATGAAACTACTGAAATTAGTACTCATTAATAGACAAATAGAAAAGCATAATGAGGCATATACATAAATAGAGCATTTGGTCCTTTTAAAGGATGGGCCTGAGTGATATAGCGCAGTGTGGAGGGCATTTGCCTTGCACGTGACTGGACCCAGGTTTGATCCCCAGCATCCCATGTGGTTTTCTGAGCCTGCCAGGATTAATTCCTGAGCTTGGTGACCCAAATAACAAAAACTAAATAAAGAGGGTGGATTTTATAGTATATGCAAGACTGGGCCAATCTAGAGATACATGTGATTCTACTTGTAAGACACTTAGACTTGGCAAATTCTTAAAAATGTAAAGCCAAAGAGACCAGCGAGATGGCCCAGTTAAGCATTAGCAGGGGGTTCCCAACACCCCATCTCCCATCCCAAGAAAAGGGGGCCAGGTTACTGGGACTTCAGAGCAGATGGAAATGAATTATTTAATGAGTACCTAGTTTCAATTTGGGGTGATGATGACAGTGAAATGTATGATTAAAAATAGTCAAAGTGATCAATTTTATGTGTACTTTACCATACTCCTTTTAAGATGTACTTTTGTTTAAAATCTGTTGCAGCCTTGTTGGATGACTTGGATAAAGAGTTAAACAACTACATAATGCGGTGTAGAGAATGGTATGGCTGGCATTTCCCGGAATTAGGAAAAATTATTTCAGATAATTTAACCTACTGCAAATGTCTACAGAAAGTTGGTGAGTTACATTATAGTTTTAGCTACTGGTAGTAATATATTTAACAGTTCTTTCCTTAAACACATCACAGAGATTTTTTTTACTTTATTTTAGAAATATAGATATGCTAACGTCAGGTTTCAGAAACAGTAATTACTTGGATTTTGATGCCCCAGAAACATTTGCTTTTTTTTTTTTTTTTTTAATGGGTGATTTGGGGACTGAAGAGATAGGGTTAAGGTGCTTACCTTTTTCAACCTTGAGTTTGATGTATTTCTTAGTGAGTAACTTAACAAAAGGACCATAGAAGAATCATGGGGATCCCCTAGAATATATTAAAACTTCAAAAGCACTACAATCTATACTATTGGTGTTTGTGTATGTTTTGTTGTTGTTTGTTTTGGCTTTTGGGTCACACCCGGGGAGCTCAAGTTACTTCTGGCTCTGTGCTCAGAAATCACTCTTGGCAGGCTTGGGGGACTATGTGGGATGACGGGAATTCAATTACCACCACTGTCCTGGACTAGCTGTGTTCAAGGCAAATGCCCTATCGCTGTACTCTCTCCAGCCCCTTTATAGGTTTTGTTAGCAGTAATAACAGGAAACGAGGGATTGTTAATGACTACTACCTCCCCCGGTCTATCTCCTTAACTTTTTTTTTTGAGGGACGAATTATGACGCTGGGGGATTGAACTGCGGTTTGTCCTAGGTCCACCGACTACAAGGCAAAATCTCTACTGCTGTGCCATCACTCCAGCCCCAGTCTCTCCATAACTTTTCTTTTTCTTTTTTGACACACCAAGCTGAATGAACTCATGGCTTACCCCTGGCTCTGTGCTCAGAAATCGCTCCTGGCTGGGGCCGGGCAGTGGTGCTGCAGGTAAGGTGCCTGCCTTACAGCGCTAGCCTTGGATGGACCGCGGTTCGATCCCCCGTGCCCCATATTGTCCCCCAGGCCAGGGGCGACTTCTGAGCGCATAGCCAGAAGTAACCCCTGAGAGTCACTGGGTGTGGCCCAAAAAAAACAAAAAAACAAAAACAAAAAAAAAGAAATCGCTCCTGGCAGGCCTAGGAGAACAATGTGGGATGCTGGGAATGCAACCAGGGTCTGGCCTGGGTTGTCCGCATGCAAGGCAAACACCCTACCTCTGTGCTACCTCTCTGGCCCTCCTTAACTGTCATATAACCATAACTGCATATGTCAAACATGTTAAGATAGAAGTAGGTCCTATTTCGGGGCCCAGGAGATAGCATGGAGGTAAGGCGTTTGCCTTTCATGCAAAAGTTCGAATCCCGGTGCCCCATATGGTTCCCCGTGCCTGCCAGGAGCAATTTATGAGCATGGAACCAGGAGTAACCCCTGAGCACTGCCGGGTGTGACCCAAAAACCAAAAAAAAAAAAAAGTAGGTCCTATTTCATGGTGTAATTTTTTCTTCTAAGTGTAATTTGGTTTTTGTTTTGTTTTGGTGGGGAAGAGGTAGGGAGATTGGGAGATTATTATGACAGATCAAGCCTTGAAAATAGGAAGACTACTAGGCCAAACTTGTTCTTTTGTTTTGTTTAGGCATCCTTTTCATGGCATATTTGTTTTTGACTATTTGGTGGACTTTTATATAACTTACTGAAGAGTGATTCTCCCCGGTTCAAACATTCCATAGGCGACAGAAAGAATTATGCCTCCGCCACACTTTCTGAGATCTTGCCCGAGGAAGTTGAGGCTGAAGTGAAGGCAGCTGCGGAGATCTCCATGGGGACGGAGGTTTCGGAAGAAGACATCTGTAACATTCTGCACCTGTGCACACAGGTAAAATGTACAGGGACTTTGTAGTGCTCGATGGTCACTTTGACAATAGCGGTCACTGAAGTCTGATGGCTGTGATGATTCCTACACTTTGTATCTACCTGAGAAGGAAACATGAGGGTGTTCAGTCACTACCTCATCTGATGCCATCTTGATTTATTATTTGCACAGGGATAGAGACACTGAAGAGGACTGTGTTATTAGCATTGCCTTTTTGGTGGGTGGGCCATATACGTGGCAATGCTTAGGAAGCATGGGATGTTGGGGTTGGACCCAGGATGGCCACATGCAAGTCAAGCATCCTACCTGTTTGTACTGTCTCTTTGGTCCTTGTTAGCATTGTCATAATGATTACTGAAAGGTACATTTGGGGCCCGGACAGATAGCACAGAGGCTTTTGCCTTGCAGGCAGCCGATCCCGGACCAAAGGTGGTTGGTTCGAATCCCGTTGTCCCATGTGGTACCCTGTGCCTGCCAGGAGCGAGACCTGAGCGCTGACGGGTGTGTCCCGTTCCTCCCCCCCCCCCTTTCCCCCAAAATACATTTAACTCAGTGCCTTATGCACTTTACCCCTAAGCAACATACTCTGCTCCTTGGAGGTTCTTTAGGTTTGGTTTAGGGTCTATCCAGTATTCCTCATGGGACCAGGATTCAATCATGGACAAAGATTGAACGAGAGTCTCACATGCAAGATCCATATTCAATTCTGAACCCTGGGTCTCTTTTGATTCCCTCCCTCCCTTCCTTCCTTCCTTGAGTTTTGGGGCTTCCTGAGCTCTGCATATTGATCAATCTTAGCAATGTATGTTTGGGTGGAGATCATCATAAGGTACCCCAAATGTCCTGCAGCAAAGCCTGCCCTATTTCTCCAGCCCCATTGGAGTGCTTTTATATATATATATATATATATATATATATACACACACAGGGTTGCTTGGACCACTTTGGTTCTCGGGTTACTACTGGTGATGCTTCAGACCATCGTTTTCAAGGACCACATCTGGATTGACTTCATGCTGAGCAGTACTCTTTTTTGGTTTTTGGTTTTTGGGTCACGCCCGGCAGTGCTCAGGGGTTACTCCTGGCTCCATGCTCAGAAATTGCTCCTGGCAGGCACGGGGGACCATATGGGGCACCGGGATTTGAACCGATGACCTTTTGCATGAAAGGCAAACGCCTTACCTCCATGCCATCTCCCGGGCCCCTATTGCAGTACTCTTTCAGCATTGCTCAGGGTTACTCCTGGCTCTATGCTCAGAAATTGCTCATGGCAGGCTGGGGGGGTGGGGGGACAATGACCACCATATGGGATGCTGGGATTCAAACCACTATCCTTCTGCATGAAAGGCAAAAAATGCCCTACCTCCATGCCATCTCTCTAGCCTCTGTAGTACTCTCTTTTTTTGTTTGTTTGTTTTTGGATCACACCTGAGTGCACTCTGGTTACTCCTGGCTCTACTCTCAGGAATTACTCTTAGCAGTGCTAAAAGGACCATATGGGATGACGGTATCAAACCCAGGTCAATCCTTAGCACTGTGCTCTCTAGCCCTTTTGGAGTGCTTTTAATAAGTGATTTTGCCTACATTTTAGGTCTCTACCCTTAGGACTGTGATGACATGAATTAGAGCTACCCTCCTGGCATTTGGATTTACCCTCTTTGTTCTTTGTGCCAGGTGATCGAAATCTCAGAGTATCGGACTCAGCTCTTTGAGTACCTACAGAATCGCATGATGGCCATTGCGCCCAATGTCACAGTCATGGTTGGGGAGTTGGTCGGAGCACGACTCATTGCTCATGCAGGTGAGGGTTTAGTAGTGTGGGTGGAAATAGAGAATGAGTTGTTTTCTCCTTTTATTTATTTTATTTACTTACTGTTTTTTGGGCAGTACCTGGCATTGGTCAGGGGTTACTCCTGGCTCTGCACTCAGAAATTGCTCCTACCTTTTTTGAAACTATAGTTATTAAGGACATTTTAGACAATGAATAGAAATGGGATAAGTGTTCAATGATGATGATGTGTTGGTGCCTGATTTCCTTGTGGTCAATGAAGGCATCTATAGTCACTACCTCTTCTGAGACACTTGGCAGTTTGGGTGTGGAAGGGCCTACAGGCCAGGCTCAGGGCTGCCTGACAATTTGCTCAGGCTTTATTCAAGGGTAGCCACGTGAAGCACTTAAGAGCCATGTTGGGACTCAGCAGCAGCAAGCAGGGGGTAGGTGACTTGGACCTGGTAAAATCTGGATTCTGTTTTGTCGTTGTGGTAAATAAGAGTTGACTGTAGACCTTGTGATAAGTGCTGAAAAACATACAGGAGGGAGGCACATAGATAATAGAACTGCTCTCCTAACTATAGCTTTTCTTTGAAGGTTCTCTCTTGAATTTGGCCAAACATGCAGCTTCAACAGTTCAGATTCTTGGCGCTGAAAAGGCCCTCTTCAGAGCCCTCAAGTCCCGACGAGATACCCCAAAATACGGTCTTATTTATCATGCCTCACTTGTGGGCCAGTCAAGTCCCAAACACAAAGGGAAGGTGAGTAATTTAGGATAACTCAACAGCCTCTTTTCCTTCATTTTAGTATTCGATAGTTTCACTACTATTGAGTCTTACTTTAAAAGTACTTTGTAGGGGCCCGGGAGATAGCATGGAGGTAAGGCGTTTGCCTTTCATGCAAAAGGTCATCGGTTCGAATCCCGGTGCCCCATATGGTCCCCCGTGCCTGCCAGGAGCAATTTCTGAGCATTGAGCCAGGAGTAACCCCTGAGTGCTGCCGGGTGTGACCCAAAAACAAGCAAAAAAAAAAGTACTTTGTAGGACCAGATACATCAGGGAGGTCACATGGCTGGCTTAGGTTCGATCTTCAGCATACTGTATTGCTCCCTGAGCCTGCCAGGACTGAAACCCTAATGCAGAGCCAGGAGAAACCCTGGAACACTGCCAAGTTCAGCTCTTCTCTCCCCCCTCCCCAGTCCCACTTTGTACACTGACAGTTGTTATTGCACAGGGTCAGAGGTGAGACACTTGCCTTTGCCCTCTGAGCACTGCTGGGTGTGTGAATACTTGAAAGAATGTTACTAGATGGGGCCGGGCGGTGGCACTGGAGGCAAGGTGCCTGCGCTAACCTAGGACGAACCGCGGTTCGATCCCCTGGTTCCCCATATGGTCCCCCGTGCCTGTCAGGAGCTCTTCTGAGCGAATAGCCAGAAGTAACCCCTGAGCGTCACCGGGTGTGGCCCAAAAACCAAGAAAAAAAAAGAATGTTACTAGAGAAATGCTACACTTGGTCAGCCCGATGGACCTAGAAATAATGTCCAGAAACTTAAATGTCATTGGAATAATAGTGTGAATCAGTTTTAGATGAACTGCATTAATTTCCCCACCAAAGTGATAGAGGTTTGAAACACCCGTATGATTAGTAAGAATGGTAGTTTTCTGATGTCAAAGGTTTTATATTCCAGTCTGTAGGTCATTTGAGTGCTCAAGCCTTTATGTTCTGTTAGATTTCTAGGATGCTGGCGGCCAAAACTGCCCTGGCTATTAGATATGATGCTTTTGGCGAAGATTCCAGCTCTGCCATGGGCGTCGAGAACAGAGCCAAGTTGGAGGCCAGGTTAAGAAGTTTAGAGGACCGAGGGGTAAGAAACATCTGTCTGCTGCAGAACTGTGGGGTAGCAGATGGCAGGAAACAGGGTTTATTTGTGCTAAATAATTCTATTTATTGCTGTTGCGTGTTATTTTTGTGCTTGCTGTTAGATTTATTTCCCTGATAGTTGCCAAAGCTTAATGTATACTAAGGAATATTGGCAGCTAAGCTACTTCTCATATCAGTTCATAAACTACTTTT
This sequence comes from Crocidura indochinensis, assembly GCA_004027635.1. Classification (NCBI taxonomy): domain Eukaryota; kingdom Metazoa; phylum Chordata; class Mammalia; order Eulipotyphla; family Soricidae; genus Crocidura; species Crocidura indochinensis. The sequence continues at coordinate 23,364 of PVKC010012586.1, forward strand.
AGGGGATTACCCCCAAGAAAATTACTAATTATTATTCTCCTTTTAGATAAGGAAAATAAGTGGAACAGGGAAAGCGTTAGCAAAAGCAGAAAAATATGAACATAAAAGGTGAGTACATTTGCGATGGATTTGTGAGAAATTCTTCAAATTTAAATGTTAATTGTTGGCTTTCTGGGGGTGTGGACATATGGGATGCCAGGAATTGAATCCAGGACAGCCGCCTGCTGTTTAGAATAACTATTTTCTTTCTTTCTTTTTTTTTTTTTTTTTTTTTTTTTT
>PVKC010012587.1:0-23712 GCA_004027635.1 Crocidura indochinensis
ATTTCCAGTAAATTACCCATTTCAAAGTAAAATGTGGATTTGTAATAAATAGCATGAAAAAAGCAATTATTACCAGAACTAATAAGCAGATAGGAGATCCTGAGACATTTAACAAAATTTTTAATAATTTGGGTATTGTTACATAGAGAAAATGTATCCAAGGAAGCAGTAAAATTACTTGTTTACTTGCTCTAATAGAAATTAGAAATTTGTAAAATTTTGATGAAGGGTTAAATATAGGTGTTATTTATCGTCATGCATACAGGTCACACCCGGCAGTGCTCAGGGGTTACTCCTGACTCCATGCTCAGAAATTGCTCCTGGCAGGCACGGGGGACCATATGGGGCACCAGGATTCGAACCGATGACCTTTTGCATGAAAGGCAAAGGCCTTACCTCCATGCTATCTCCCGGGCCCCTTATCGTCATGCATACAGGATGCTTGTAATAATAGCCAGGTCATGATTGAATAGTCAAGTACCTACTGTAAGAAAAATCAGTAATAAAAAAATAATAACTTGTTCTGAGGTACTACATGATAAAATAAGGAAGTATGCTCCATTGTCTGAATTTCTATTTTAATGTAATAAAGCAAAATTTCAGGGTTTTCTATCACTTTAAGGAAATACTTTCTCAATTCAAGATGAAGAACTAACATCTCAAGAGAACAATACTTATGATTGTAAAAGGTTTGGAATAAAATTTCAAAAAAGTTGGTTCCATCGGTAAACTATGATGTAACACAGAACCCTATTCCTGAGAATTCTAAAGCTTTGGTTTAATATTTTTTTTCTCCTTAAATTTAATCAAAACGAAAGGTTATTCCAAGTCTGCAGTAACTACTGATTATTGTAAAATCTAGAGTATAGATTCTCTCATTCTACACATCACATGGTTTCACTGCCGCATTTGGCAAAAAAAAAAAAAAAAAAAATTCTACATAGAGAAATTAACTTGCTAAGTTTTAGACACTATAAAGTATAAAGATTTTAATTATTGAATCGAGGGCATTTGAGATTCTAACATCAAACCTACCACGAGTTTAAACATATCCCCAATGACCAATGCTTCCAGTCCTCTACCCACTCTGCCTTTTTAGCAAATGTATTTGTTGCTTAAATTTAGTTATAGCTTAAGATACATACTTAGACTAGTGTAGACTCTAAAAACATCAAGAATTTTCATATAATTCAATTTTCAACTGTTTATGTCCTTTACAAAGAAATTGGATCTTCTCTTCCCATTATTAAAAAAAAGGAACTTATTGTTTCTAAAGAGAAAAAAGTTAGTAGGCTGAGAGCTAGTAAATTGGATTACGATGCTTGTCTTGCACACTACCTACACTGCTTTGATATTTAGCACCATAGAGATTTCCTATAACACTAAAAGTGATTTGTGAGCACAGCTAGGTGTATACTCCAAAATAACCAGAATTGAAATGAAAGCAAAGGTGATAAAACAAAATTAATATGAAATTCAGTATGTGTTTGAGTTAACCAATATGATACAATATAATTACAGATTAAGCATCCTATTATTTAAAGTAACAATAGTCACTGAAAAAAGACCTTTATGTTCACCTCAATGTGAGAATACTTTTTGTTTATTGCTTTTTGGGTCCCACCTGGTGACGCTCACGGGCTACTCCTGGCTATGAACTCAGAAATTGCTCCTGCCTTGGGGAACAATATGGGACGCCGGGGAATAAAACCGAGGTCTCTCCTGGGTCAGCTTGGTGCAAGGCAAATACCCTAACACTACTCTACTCCACAGGCCCCAACATGAGAATATTTTTGACAGCTTTCTTTCAGACTGGGTTCTCAACTTCCTTAGTTTGTTTTGTTTTGTTTTGTTTGGGGGAGAATTTGCCTCAGAATACATTAAATTACAAATAATTTTTCTAGAATTAGTAAACTGCAAGTCCTCCAAGGTGTGTCTTTTCCAGTTCCTGAGAGTGTACCTTAGAAATACAACAATCAAAATATCAAAATGATACCACCATATCTCCCATTCCATGTTCACAGGTAAAGTGTTCAGTGTGTGTTTGTGTGTGTGTGTGTGTGTGTGTGTGTGCATATTCTGTGCATGATAGTGGGATATGAAATGCTATTTCTGGAATGAATGCAGGTATCTCCTATTGGAAAGTAAAATGTCACTGTTTGGTATGATTTGGTAGGTTATTTTGAGCTTTAGGAATCTAACTAACTTCTATATTTTGAAAAAAATAAGTCTTCCTAATTCTGGAAAATAAGTCATAAATCATACTGACTAGGATGCTCAACTTTCAGATAGCAGGAGAAAACTTTCATTAACAAACTCAGTTGCCCCCATTTCACTGAGCTTCTCTTACTGTGACATCCTCCAGTACATTTTAACCAATACTTCAACTTGCAGAGAAATCCTCCCATTTGCTTCAGTGGAACAGTTTAATCTTTCTTCCATATTGCAACAGACTTGTGTAAAAGATAACTTTTTTTTTTTGGGTCATACCCGGCAGTGCTCAGGGGTTACTCCTGGCTCCATGCTTAGAAATTGCTCCTGGCAGGCACGGGGGACCATATGGGGCACCGGGATTCAAACCGATGACCTTGTGCATGAAAGGCAAATGCCTTACCTGCATGCTATCTCCCGGGCCCCAAAGATACCTTTTTTAAATTTAAATTTTATCCTTAACAATTTTTTGTTGACAACACATAAAAATAATAAAATCCATGGTAAGTCACTTAACCCCATAATACATTTGGATGTGTATAATGGATATTGTTATTTAAAGGCTAGATTGGGTAGTATCTGTGAACTATTTTTATAGTGTAGGTCTAAAAACGTTAGATATCAGTGTTACAACTATATATTAAAAAATAAATGAAAGCTAAAGACAGATATTGAGTCTATGTCTATGCCCAAGATTAAACCCCTTATTACCCAGATAGTTATCTCTTATTTCTTTTCACATAAAATCATATGACTTGGTACAATGTTCACAATAGGTGACTATTGAAGTTATTTATAAATTTTAATTAAGCTGCACATTAGAAAACTCCATAATTAGCTCTATGATTAATTAGCACACAACAAGTTCTAAAATTCTCATTAGATACTGGTATTGTGTTTAATGCCCTTAAGTTGGATAATTGATATTCTGGTTATTTACATGCTTAGGAGTAGAAGAAATGGGGAGGAGAGGGCATAGGGAGAAAGAGAGGAAAACATTTATTTTATCAAATAATATTGGTGCATAAACATTATGAATTATATAATGTAAACTTTTCTTCTCTTGCCTTTGTGATGCATTACAGTTACAAATACACCTGACAGCTAAATAATTTTGAGTTCAATATGCATCTTAGGAAGTGAGAAAGTACAAATAATTGAATCTAAGAAATCAATAATAATGACAAAACTGTCTAAGAAAAATGGGAACAAGAAAATGATGCCTTCACTTTAGAAAACAGCTACCTTTATAATACTCTTGATTTTTAAAAATGTATCTCATTTAAAATATTTTTGTTCATTTATCAAGTCAATAACTTTAAGTATGTTAATAACAGTAAGTTTGAACAACCTAGATACACCTTTACCTGAAGAAATAAACTGTCTTAACAATAAATAAAAAACTCTTTGTTTAAAGCTAAACTTATTTTGCACAATGCATCTTTATAGAGAAAAATGTTGATGTCTAAGTTCGAATACTCATTTCTCCTCCCACGTTAATTCAGAAAGTTATAAAACAGGAAGTCGATATAATCAAACCCTTAGACACAAAATGATTCACCATAACAAGAATGGACAAGAAAGGAAGTGCCTTGATTAATGGTAATTCCAAAACTCAAAATGTGTTCTCTAAGAAAACAATAGCAGAAAAACTACCCTAAGGGTAGGATGTAAAACTATATAGTTTAGAATCAAGTTCCAACGTTTTAAAAATTGGAACACTCTTACAAGTGACTAGTTTAGATTATTTATTCATGCATAATCTCTTTACTTATTTGAAAACAAGTAAAACATTGGCAGTGATGGAATTTTTGTACTTACAGTATGTCTGAAGTTTGATTCTTCCATGTTTAAAGTGTTATTTTATTAAATTCAGAATTACAGATCCTGGGAACCATGTAACCTTTCTCCTGCTGAGGCTGACCTGCTTTACCCTGTTGGCTCATGAGCACTGCTGGAGTGAACCCAATATTTTCTATCAACAGTGGTTCTACCTAACAGTATAGCCTAAAGATCTAGCATTTAATTACTTGCCCTGTTTCTACTTATTGTAGGCATGAGTCCTAAGTATACTTTTGGAATACTCCTACCAGTTAAAAATTGTTATGTTTAAATATAATGAGAAATTTGGAGAGAAGACAAATTTATTTTTCTAATATAAAGCTTTATGGAAACTAAAAGTTGGTACAGTGGTTTAAAGCAATTGCTCTTCGATTAAAAAGATACTAAATAAAAATACCAATGCTTCTATTGTAAGAGAATAGACTTGCATGCACACAGATTATGAGGACTGACAGGATAATTCAAGAAAAAATTCATGAAGTTACTTAGAGAGGGGAAACCTCAAGCATCACTGGGTAAAATAAACTGCAGTACACTCAGAAATACATGATGTCAGCAAATTGTTAGACCAAACAATCAAGCTCTCAAATCTACATATCCTGCTCAATCAATGGTAGAAGTGGGACCCTTCAGATACTCTTACTTAAATCCCTGATTAAAAAATATATATTAAGGATTTCTTGTCAATATTATGGTTGAAAACCTCTAATAAGGTGGAAGAAAAGCATTAGTGTAAATGCAAAAATGAAACAAGTCAGGTGAATTTTTGAAACACTTGAAATAAATCATTTTATAGCAACAATTAAATGATTATTCTGTTTTCTTTTGGTTTCTTTTTCATTTATTATTTTTTGTAGAGGCTCATGCTATAGTGCTTAGCAGTCAATTTCCATATTCATCACAAGACCGTTGGACATTGGAATAGAAACTTGACCTTACACCTATGAAGAATTCACAATATCATATGAGTTATCTCTCTAGCACAAGTAATTGCGTATTTTTAAATGAAAATACTAATGCATCGCATGTCATTGCATGTTTATTCTTGATGGCAAGCAGGTAAGGAAGATTTGGCTATAAATTTTAAGAAGTCATAAAATCAGAAGTACTGTGGAACAGAAATTATTGCCACCAAAAGCTAGCCAGAATGCATACCTCAAAGCCAAATACTAGGGTTTATCAAACAAGATTCAAGTAAATGACAGTTCATAAGGTACTAAGGCCTGATAACACTGGCCAGACCCTCTAGATAATTGTCTTGCTATTTAAAAGGGGACATTCTTGTCTGCATAAATTGTCCCAAGATAGAGCACCTGGAACAAGACCTATATAATTAGCTTTGCACAGTCATACCCTGAGCACTCCATTGGGATTTGCCAACACATTCCAACCTATATGTAAAATTTATTTCTTTTACACTCTAGAGTTCTCTCCTCTCACTGCAGGCCATCTTGCATTCTTTCTTGAACCTGTCCTCTTTTCTTCTCTCCTAAAATTCTTTACAAATCATTTTGTTTGACTGTCTTCTCCTGGCACTCTTCTATGAGAAAAGGAAAGTAAACATAGATCTGTGGAAACTAACATTGGCTATTTCTATGCTTTACTACCTAGGAATTTGCCTCCAGGATCATTGTGGATAAAAGTAGGAAGTGGCATTATTTTTTCTTCTGTACTTATCACTACCTGTTTTAACACACACAAAATGCAAACAGCCACATTATAATATGTACTTTTAGTTTAAATTGTACTAGGCCTAGACTAATGGAAATAATTATGGAGGGTTGAAAACTTCATTTCTTTTTGACTCTTAAATCTCTATTTTGCTCATGTATTGCAATGACACACTCTTCAGGAGCACATCTCTAGCATAATTAAAAACATATTGGTTAAACAAAGGCTTTATCTCTTTCCATTGCAAATCTTGATGAAAACACTTTTGACTCACATTGGCTTTTCTTTAGTGGTAACTTTCCAAGCAATGTGCGGGGGTCTTAGTTCAAAACATTGCTGGATTCTGAGAGCTTGAGGTTTGAGTTATTTTTATCAGTAACATGGTTATACTCAATCCTATGACTTGCCAAACTATAAATGCAAAATAAGAACTCTAGCCTTTTGAATTTTCTCTCTGACCCAACAGACTTAACAAGCTATTCAGTTATGAAAGATAGATCCTAATAGGTTCTCAGAAAAACCATATGAGTCTCAATAAACAGGATCTGGAATTTCAAATGCAAAATGAATGATGATGAAGTTCTGCTCTTTCCTACCACTGTCCGGTATAACACAGAAATCACAATACTCAGAGACCTTCAGGATAGATCCTAGTAATATATAATGGATCTGAGGTGAATCTGTGCTGCCATGAAAAATTCAAGGTTAATAATACTATAAAACTACACCTAAACCCATATCTTGAGTTTTCCTACCTTGCCATTCTATGTTACTCTTACATTTTTCTCTAAAAATTATGCTATGGGGCCAGAGAGATAGCAAGGAGGTAAGGCGTTTGCCTTACATGCAGAAGGACATTCCAGCATTCCTAATGGTCCCCCAAACCTGCCAGGAGTGATTTCTGACTATAGAGCCAGACATAACCCCTGAGCACTGCTGGGTGTGATCCCAAAAGAAACAAAATTTATGCTATAGCATATTAAATATGAAAATTATTATTTTTATTGATATGTATTACTCTCTTTATAGCATAATATAAATTCAAAACCAATTTGCCTGTCTCAAATATAAAAATAAAAGAAATATAAATTAATGGGGCCGGAGAGATAGCACAGCGGTAAGACATTTGCCTTAGGCACAGAAGGACGGTGATTTGAATCCCGGCATTATGGTTTGCCAGGCCTGCCAGGAGCGATTTCTGAGCATAGAGCCAGAGTACTGCCAGAGTACCCCTGAGTACTGCCGGGTGTGACTCAAAAACACACACACAAAAAAAATTGGAATAAATATAAATTAATAAATACAAAGAAAGGCTTGGATTGCAAGAACCAGAAAATTAGAATATACTCTGAAAGAGGATTTCTTGACACCAAACTCCAACCCAAAAAGGGTGTGATAGCTTGATCTTAATGCCAGGATTGATTACAAAGACTATTTACCAGAAGAAAAGGTCTTAAAGCATTGACCAGCTGTTGGACATAAAAAGGAAAGGGGTGCATAAATATGGCCAAAAATATAATTTTGTAGTGATGGACAAAATTGTACATTTAATGTTGAATTAAATGTAGTATAAACAAAGAGCATGTTCAAAGGTGAAAAAATGTAATGTATATAGCATCATCATAGAATGTTATAAAATAAAAGAAAAAGGAGGGTTAGGGAGTTACCTACAAAGGCTAAGGGTATGATTTGCATGAAGGAAAATAGGAATCTATCCCCACATTCCACCTTGAGGAAAATCAGAACACAAAACTAAGAGTAAGCCCCTAGTAAGTCTTGTTGTCATTCTTTACATATTCCCACCATTCCCCTAAAAATAGGACCACCAAAACTGGCAGAAGATGTCTCATTTTTCAATTTTTGTGTAGTAGAAAGCTTGGATGTACTATAGAGACAGTACAATCGCATCGGGTCGATATGAACTTGACCACTGGCACTTTGTATGATTCTTTGAGCAACATCAGGAGAAATTCTGAGTGAATTGCCAGCAGTAAGATCTGAGCACTACAAGATTTTTTTCCAAAACAAATTTTGAAGAAATAATAGATACCTTTTCATATAAATCTACATCCTCATCAAAATTAAAAATATATATGCTTGCATATGATATAGAGAATAATTCCATCTAGTCAACCCATAATAGTTTACATTATACATAATAGTTTACATTATACATATGACATAGAGAATAATAATTCCATCTAGTCAACCCATAATAGTTTACATTATATATAATAGTGTACATTATATATACATATACATTATTTATATGCTTTGATTTGAAGGCATTTATGGGTAAATAACTCAACTAGAGATTTCATTAAAAATCAGTATTTGTTCAAGATATTTGGGATTAGGAACTGAGAGTTAGTGTATTGATAATACTTTTTTAGAAGATGCTTATGGAATTGACCATTAATAAGACTGACAAGGAGTGGTATAAATGCTACAGATGGTATTTTTACCCAAAGGAAGTCATAACTAACTCATTTGTGTCAGGATAATTGCTAAAATACTTTAAAATAGTACAAAGAAGTAGATTATTTGGTATCCTATTTAGCATAGTCATCTAGTTTAATTCATTCCACCAGGAATAAAGTATTGATTTGAGAGATTTAATAGTACTATAAATCATAGAGAATTGTCAACAAAATAAATAATTCCTTACTAGGAAAGATAGCTCACCTTACATATTTACAACTTACTATAACTGAAAATATTAACTATATATGATTATAAGCCATATAGAAAATTTACCTAGAATTTCAGATTGTATATACATGTAAGCTCTCTGAATTCATGTTCAAATTTATTATGCATATTCTCAAATTTAGGATGAATGGATAAAACTACAAATTCTCTGGTTATTTTGTATTTGGATAAAAGTCATGCTATTTCTCTAAAAATTATTTTCGAATTTAATGAAAGGACTCAATAGTTATAGTTTGAACTGAGATCGAATATATGAGAATGAAATAATTTTGGTCAAAATGATTTTAGGAAGAATATGTTCTCAGAAAAAGGAAGAACATTAGAGAACTAATAGACCTGATCTTATTGCATTTATGAGTTGGCAGGTAAAAGGGTTAGGATTGATAGTGGGACAAGTGTGAATGAAAGGCAGGGAATTCAAATGGAAATTTCAACCTGAATGCAATATTTAAAGAAAATTGAACTGACACATTCTTTAGAGATTGAAGGAAGCTAGTAATGAGGGGCAATTTTTTTTCAGAATTTTATAGTAAGTGAAGTAATTTGGGGCACAATGATGGACATTTGAGTCCAAAAATGTCAGAGTTTAATATAATAAATAATTAATAGAAGGCAATAAGAAAAATAAGTTAGAAAAATTGAGCAAATATGATGTACTTTCTTTAACTTTAACTTATAAAAGAAGTTGCTTTTTCAGTACAAAGCATTCTTATGTAACAAGATTCTCAAATGAGGAAAAAATGCTATGTGCTATTTTCCCTCTTCTGTGATTTTCTTTACTTATCTCTCTTTCTTAAAAATATTGCTATTACTGTAATTCTTTTCTTTTGGCAAAGAAATTGCAGTAATAAATAGGAGCATTAATCATAAAATATAAGAAAACATTTAAATTGACATAATGTAGCATTTGTTAGCTGAATTTCTAAGAAAACCACTACCAAAGCTTTTTAATCCTCTTGAATCACCAAGGTACAGTAACAACTCGGTGAATGGGGTCCTCTTTTGGTAGAACTAGGCTCCCCTGGTGTTTAATGACCTATTAAAGGTCAGCTTACTCTTTGTGTTGTCACCTAAATTGTTGCTAGTGACTTTCTGTTTGACCCATAATGGTTACCAGAAGTAACTGAGAGGTTGAAGACTGGTAAAGACTGCCACAAGCATATATATGGCCTGATAAATCCCCCCAAACTCATTAGGAAGGCATCAAGTTATTATACCCAAGATCCAGTTGATCTTAATAGTGTAGAAGTGTGCCAGCACAGTTTGATTTCTCAGGTGGGTCTTGGTCTCACTCTGCATTGAGAACTTTGCAGGAATAGAAAGTCAATCTTGGCCTTATTCTGAGTTTCTAAGTTCTAAATATATTACCTATTTTTGAACACAAACTTTGGGAAGCAGATAAATAGGGGAGGAATTATATCTATTCTGGAGCTCTGTGTGTTGAAAAAAACATACTGAGAGAGGAAGCTGAGTGTTGAGACCTCATGTTGAGAAACTGAGATATGTAGAAATCTGACCACCTGCCTCTGCAAAGTTTAACTTTATTTAGTTTTTAATAAATTATACTAATCAACACTTTCGAATTTGATGAAGCTCTACTGTTGTGATGCTAGCAATTGAGAATTGAGGATTTGGGGTATTTTTTTTCACATCTTTATTTTTTTTCTGAATTTGAAGCTTCTCTTCCCAGGGTTGAGTTCAGTTAAAATTTTATCGAGTTTCCTCGTATAGGTTTCTGCACCATAAAGGACTTCATCCCTTTGGACTGTTACCCAAATAACTTTCTTAGTTTACATTCCCAGGAAACCTCCTGCCTACCTACCAGCCTGTCTGCATTCCTGCCAGCAACAGTGCCATCACTTTAGTTATATCTTTCTTGGCATGCTAGCTTAATAACACTAACTTTAAGAGACAGATGGTTCGGTCTATAACTTTTCTCTTATTTTGTACTGAAAGTCAAGTGCCACTGAACTTCATTTCCCATAGTTATTTCTAACCTGCTATCTATTTTTATAGGCTAGAAGCCCCCCAAAATTATTCTTTTTAAAAGTCACTGAAATACCAATTAATCTAGTTTGTTATGTAAAAACATAGAAACAAAGAGTTTTGGTAATCATAAATAAAGTTTTATTCAACCCAGTCATATCATCCATTTACCTATTTTATGTGTTTTTATATAACAACTACAGATGTATTAAAGCAAGAGCATTTTATCCCATGAAGTCTAAACTTCATGTTTAGTATCTGAATCTATTGAACAAGATAGTAATACTTTTTGGAGATGATATTCAAAGTGATCTGTCTTCCTTCTTTAGATGTGAAATTATTGACAGTAACTGTAGTGCCCAGTGCTTTTTTTAGTTTGGAAAGTGCAAGACCCTATGCTTTCAGTGAAATATTGATTATTATATTGCAAGTTGTAGAATTTCCAAAAGATCTACTCTCCAACATACTGCTTCTCCATCCCCCTTGGTGAATCTAATGATATGCCTTCTATACAGTTCTCTACCAACGACACTTATTCAAGTTCATTTTTTCCTAGATAAACAGAGTTTATTCAGATGGAAAGTGTCCCAAACATCTCAGTTGTGTTGTTGCAGTTTCCAGGGGTCATATGACCATTTGTCTTACAAGTTTTCATTCATTAGGAACAGATGGGTGCAGTCCCTGGCAGAGTGTCAACCCTCCTAGGGACAATTGGAAATGTTCAGTCATTTGGTTTTCGAAGAACTGGAAAAGAGCTACTCCAATTAATGAGTAGATAACAACAGTGTGAAACATAGTGTAGTGCTTTGATTGTAAAAAATGGTCTTCTGAAAGATTTCAACATACAGCCATTGAGAAATACTGCTTAAATCAATAAAAAAAAAAAACTTCGTTGTCTGTCTTTTAAGATATAATCCTAAAAGTTTCTGTTCCCAGCTATCTTGATGACAGTATGCCGATAGAAACATACAACTCACAATGAGCTGTCAAGCACAGTTTTTCTGACACCATTTAGAGACATCTTAGATTGCTTAATATTTTTATATAAGATTAGTTAAATTTACAAAAAATATACAAATTCTATTATGATATTCAAAATATATTGTAGGACAAATTATTCTATTAACTCATATTTCTAGATATTTTTAAGACGGTTATGTTGTTTATAAATGATTAAGAGAGTTGAAACTTTAAACTACATTGTAATGTTACCCCTTACTAAAGTCTGGGTAATTTTTTTTAGTGGTTACATTTAAAGGAGTTCACATTATTACTTAATTTCAATTTAAGTTATCAATCACTTTTTTCGCAGCATAGTAGTTTAATATTAGAAATATTGGTCCACAAGATTAAACCCTTATAGTTTAAATAATGTATAGTAAAATCTTTTCTGGAATAGTTGAATAAACTAAACCATTAAATATAGTCACAATTTTATTAAAGTTGATAATTTTCTTAGTGTGCTTTTTACATTTAATAGAACTCAATATATAAACTTAAACTTAGATATTTAACTAATTTATTACATTGTATTAATTATCTTGTATGAGTAAGTGATTTTAGATCGTAAGTGATACAGAAATTTTACTTTGCACTTTTCTAAAACTGTAAATTTTTAACCCATAACTAAAGGGCATTTTGTTGGGCTTTGTAGTTTTCTTTGAAACCTTGACTAATTGGAAAAAGTAAAATCTGTCTTATTTGTGCATCTTGAGTTAAATGAAAAAAAAAATGGTTGATGAATTCCAAGTGTTCCTACTCTATGCTGGGAAAGACATTTTCCCATAGAACCTTGTCATGATGACACCACTCAGTAAATTTTGCAATACACTTGTATGATAAACTATGATTAATTCTTGGAATTCATTCAAGAATGTGGTCATACTTTATAAAAACAAAAGTTAAATTTTGTTAGAATGTAGATTTCTTTTTGAATAGAATATAGACCACTGTATTTTACCATCCTGTCAAGAGATATCCTAATGCTTTTGGGTATGTAAAATGAATGTCAGATCCTATCATTTAGATCTAGGTATATGATGAAATTTTATAAAGGCATGCATACTAAAAAATGTCTTCCTTTATAATTATGCCACAGTTTAAGTACTAATGTCCTAATTCTTGGGTTATATTTATGCCTGAAAGGACAAGAAATTTATGTTTTGTTTTTTCAAGATACAGTGACCATTCTAATTAATTATCAGGATGTTAATTTAGTAAACATTTGCTCTACATAATGATAACTAATATGCAAACATTGACTTGTCATTAATTCTAATAATATTAGTTTACAAAGCCTTATCAAAATAGATCATGATGCTAAAAGTGCCCCCAATAACATATATGACTTTTGTGCTTTGATTTCATTACATTTTGCACAAATATCGTGCCTTTTTTTTTTCTTTTTAACCAGGGGAGAGCATGAACGCAGTCCCATCGTGCCTTTTTTTGCAAGCAATCATCTGGGGCTGTGTTCAGAAAACTGAAAACATTACTGTCTTAACTAATAGAATCTATGATGAAGACTTATCTAAAAATAGTATTATTATTTTTTTTTTGGGTTTTTGGGTCACACCCAGCAGTGCTCAAGGGTTACTCCTGGCTCCATCCTCAGAAATTGCTCCTTGCAATTTCCTGGGACCATATGGGGCATCAGGATTCGAACCGATGACCTTTTGCATGAAAGGCAAACGCCTTACTTCCATGCTATGTCCCGGGTCCCAAAATAGTTTTTTTTTTTAATTCAAATATCTAAGGACAGTACCATCAAGGATATAAGAACCTGGGATTCTCTTTGTGTCCTTTGTTTGCCAGTAAAGAATTGATCTTTTCCAACATTTTCTTGTAAAACTGCCACAGTTTTATGATGAAGCATAATTTTCTTTCTTTTTCTTTTTTTGGTTTTTCAGGCCACACCCATTTGATGCTCAGGGGTTACTCCTGGCTAAGCGCTCAGAAATTGCCCCTGGCTTGGGGGGACCATGTGGGACGCCTGGGGATCGAACCCCGGTCCTTCCTCGGCTAGCGCTTGCAAAGCAGACACATTACCTTTAGCGCAACCTCGCCAGCCCCAAGCATAATTTTCTTAATGTTTGGTTTTATACATGTCACTTTAATTAAAAGTTTCATATGGCTATGTACATAACAACAACAATAATAACAACAAAGCTGGATAAGCATGAAAGAGAAAAACTAGCATGTAGTATTCTATTAGAAAGTCAGGCATCAAGACTTTCCAAGAACATGCCAAACACCACATTTACATAGATAAGACGATCCAGAAATTAAGCATCCTGTAGGTGCAAGGACATGTTTTATGACTTCTCTAACACTGAACATTTGAAGCTCTATGCTTCATACGTGTTGTAATGTATGAGATGTAAATATTTTGATTACAACTAGACATATTAGATTCAATGTTCTGAAATTCAAAAGTGCTTCCTATTTTTTTCCAATATTTGCTTTTGTAGAATAACTATACTCCCAAGACATCGCTTCTATAAGTACAATAGATCATCTTTATTTTAAATTATTTATTATATATCAACTAATAAATCAGTAAGAGAGATAAGATTGGATTGCTTTTTATTAGTTCCTTCTATTCATTTCTGTCATCTGTAAATTACGTTATAGAAAATACCATAATTTATGTTAACTTTTGATCATTCAGACCATATTACATGATGTTGTCACATTCAGATTTTGATGTAGGGTTTAGGAATTTGAGCACCATTGTAGTAGATTCAAAATAAAAATTGTTTGATATAAGTGGTAGCACTTCTAACATTTAATAAAAGTTTCTATACCTTATAATTTTAAAGTCATTAATAGCATAACAATGAAGAAATGATAAAGAACCATGCATTTATAAAAAAGTAAAAAATATATATCACACAGTTCCCCTTTATTTTCTTTAATGCCTCAAGTAATAATTAAAACTTCACTTTTCAATCCTTGTAAGTAGTTAAAAGAGAAAATGTTTATAAATTACTTATTCATTTCCTCACTTGGAAAGCTGCAAAATAATTAGCATACTTAATCTACTTGCAGGGAAAATTGATGCCAAATAAATAAGAATTTTTAGGAAAGGAAGTTATAATATTTCTACAGTTTGTGTGGTCCAATCATTCCCACTGTCATCTCTTTTCCCTCAAAATTAATAAAATCAGTTCTAACATACAGTGAAGGTTAGTTAAAAATATCTCAAAAATCTTTCACTCTGTGTTTGTGTTGCTGTGTTATTGCAATTCATCTGCCTTCTAAATATTCTGGGTATTATAAGAATAAAAGTTTGATGGTGGACACCAGTGTAGGATTCTAGAAATTCTTTAGCTACAAAAATATATATGACAGAAAAAAGGAACTTATATAATCTCTGCAATAATGATCTTCTGTAGCCAAGGCAAATATCACAGTGATAGTACAGGGGTTAAGGCAGAACAATTGCTTTGCCTGCAGTCAAGCGTAGTTCAATCTCTGGCATTGCAGAAGTGATACCTAAGCACAAAGCCAGGAGTTAGCCCTGTTCACTGCCAGCTATAACCCCAAATCCCTCTCTCTAAAAGAGAAATACCAGAGAAGTAGCAGCATGCTTTTGATTTCCTGTCTACACAAATATGGTAAAGTAAATTCTATAGTTCTTGCCAATAGGAAATATGATGAACAAAAGAGAAAATAAAAACTTTTTTTTCTGTTGAAACTGTTCTTATCTAAATTCTACAGTTTCTCTAAAAATTTCATTTTTAGATTTTAAATTGTAACATAAAGAAAAACATGGGAAAATATCCTCTCCTCAGAATGATTTTTGAGGTCATTAAATTATGGTTAAATGTCTTAATATGCTCTGTTTTGCAGTATCTCATCAATACATTTAACTGCACTATTATCAAAGTTAGTTTTCTATCCTATGATAAGTAAAAACACATGTTTATTTAAAGTGATTATATTGCGTTTTAAACATTTTCTGTCTGTTTTTCTTAATAAATCATATATATTTATATTCATATTAATGACTATCACTGCACATTCTGGGACTTTTAGTAAGCTAGTTTACATATACTTTTTACACTTTTCTATAGGTCTGGTCATGTTTAGATTTATTAAGTGTAGGTGATAAAGTCCAGAGTTTTGCTTCTTTTAAGTGAAAAGTTTATTATTTTTATATACTTTCTGGTGGAGATGATATGACTGGAATTAATACTTTCAAATACAAGTTTAATTTGATAAAGTTATGTTGAAAGGTTGGAGGTTCTAATCTATGAATAAAATTTGAAAAGCATAAAGAGCATGCACCTCTTAATCGAACTTTCAAAAGTAGAGGCTGAGATGCATGTCAAGTTCCAAAATTTTATTGAAGGATAATACATAATAAAGAGGAAGTATAAAGCTTGGTTTATACTTTGTGAGGGTTTGCTCACAAAGTTTTTCAATCTTGCCAGGTAAAGAAAAATATTCAGATAAATGTCTTCTAAATAAGACCAAAATGCTAAATTATTGTGCCATAGCTTTCTCATTCATTGACAGTGATCTATCTAAGAATAACATGACAAAATGTAAGATAGATGGTTTGGAGAGATGATAAATGGGGTTAAGCACCTTGCATACAACAACTATGGTAATACATAATTTCCTAAGCATCACTAAATATGATAGATGGTTATATGGCACAGGTAATCTACCATGTATGTGTGGGCCTCTTGGGAGACACTGCAAACAATAACAAGGTATACTCTGAAAGATATAGCAGCTCTATTTTTTTGTAGTTGGAAATAAAATTATCTTAAAAAAGGAATAAAGCTGGCATTTATATGTCTGAAAATAAATATATAAAAGCAAGGTTTTTGAAGGCATTTGAATAACTTTCTATTCAAATGCTTTTTCAAGACAATTACTCCTTTTTCTATTCTCCATTATAAACTATCCTAACCTCAACTTACTTCTTGGCGAGTCTTTATGTTTACTAATTTCTTGTTTTCTTTTGTTATCAAAAGTTGTTGTCTGAGTATTCTGAATCATTGTTAACCTTTCTTCTGGCTGTCCTAAATTGCTCAATAGCTTTTTGTTGAAAAAAATTTAATACAGGCAAATATGTAGAATGGAATCTTTGCATGCACAAGCTTGAAGTAGCTCCCTGTCTTTAAAAATCCATGCGACAATTAAGCAATGTTTGTACAGACACCATTAGAGTTATAGTTAGAGTTCATATTTTCAATGTTATAAGTGGAATTTTATACCAATAAGAATATATATTCTTTTTTTGGTTTTTGGGCCACACCCGGTGACGCTCAGGGGTTACTCCTGGCTATTTGCTCAGAAGTCGCTCCTATTCTAAACACATAGGAGCGATAGGGAGAGCGATGAGGTGTCTGCCTTGCCAGCTCTAGCCTAGGATGGACCAACCATGGTTCCTTCACCAGACGGCCCATATGGTCCGCCAAGCCAGGTGTGATTTCTGAGCCTCCTCGGGTGTGGCCCGCCCCCCCAAAAAAAGACATAAGAGAAGCACGATTGTTCTAATGTGGATTTAGCAGCAAAGTATAAGTATTTCAGCACAAATAAAACTTGAGTTTACATGTACTTTTTATTAGGGTTTGGAGTCAAAGGTCTAGAAAACACAATTGAAATAAATTAAAGCAAAAAAAAAGAGACATTATTTCATCTACCAACAGTTCCAAATTGATCGGCTATGGCCACCTTCTAGAAAAGTAACCGCACTCTGGGATAGTAACTAGCATATATAGTGTTTTGATTACACAGGGAAGCTAATAGGTAGGAGATGGAAACTTAAGTCTTAAATGGGATGGTCAGATGCCTTGGGCAGGTGTGGTCAGATGACTTAGATGGTTCCTTGAAGTTTTAACTAGATCTTGCATTATGCCACAGAAAAGAGGAACTTACTTTCAAGAACAATGAACTATACTTTTTCTGGTTCAGAGCCCAGGGCAACTCAGGGTGCTTCACACTTTGCAGTAATGAGACTGATCTGCTCATCTGGAAAAAATAATATAAAGTTTTCTGAAGAACAAAAATTATTCATGAGTATTCTGACACATCATATTTATAGTGTGATGAACCAATAATTATGAAATTCTTTCTTATAAACATAAATATTTAAGAGACCTAACTATACCTAGGCTTAATGTGATTATTGCAGACTGGAGTTTTAGTTGATATACATATAACATGGCAAGTGATAATAAAATTAAAGTCTAGTGTTTATCATAAGAAATTTTATTTGTATTTTAAAACTGTAGTGAGAAAATTCTATTTATCTAAATCAGTGAGATATGTAATATTTTCAATGAAGAAGTATTGTGTACTTTTTATATAAAAAGTAAATGCATACTATTTCTGAACTACGCTTACAATACTTCACAATAGATGAGAAATGGAAGCTTTAAAAATGACAGGAATTCATTTTCTAAGTTCTTAGGTGATCTTTCAATAAATTTAGACTAGAATAAAACTTTATTAAATAGTGCTATAATTGGACTTTTAGTCAATGCATAAAATGAGTTTTTTTTTCAGACAAACTCAAAAACTCACTGAACCATATATATATTTATTAAAATGGAAAAAATTGTAGGATATTTCATACAACCTAAAAGCTTAGTTGAAAGATTAATTTCAAAAGCTACAACTTGTCTTTTTGCCTTACTAGCAAATAACTGGGTACCTCTATTTGATTATTTTCAAAATGTACAAAATGCAAATATCCTGCAAAAGGACATTTAAAGAATTTATATGTAACTAAAAAATAGAATGGTACAGACTATAGGGTTACAGAAAAAGGACTGGGGAATGAGAGGGTTTTAATCTACTTAGACTACTTAATCTTTATTCTGAAAATGCCTCTATCCCATTCTAAAAATTTTGACGCCATGAAATTGCAAAGACATTCTGCAATTCTTTTTCATATTTACTCTCAACTATGGCATATAGCCACAACCATGTTGCCTTATCAGTTAACTCTATAGATGCATTTGACTCTTGAAAAAGAGGCAAGGCACTCAGAGAAAACTCAGGGGAACACTACTCTCACAGCTTCTAGCTCTGGGACACCTCATGGAGGGTATTGGGGCAAGTATCCCACTTGAGGCCACAGCAGCTTTACAAACCCATATCTAGCATTCCCCCTGCCAATGGCCTATCTTTTCTGCTTTTCAACTGATCTCTACAGAGACATCTATTTGTCCAAAACTACAAGTATGTCTATTTTATAATATAATAATTTTTATTGTGACCAATGAGTGAATAACAAATCTTTCACAGTAGTATTTAAGGTACATAGTGACAATGAGTCAGGTCCATTCCCACCACTCCTCCCTTCACCCCTTTACCCAGCATGTGTCCCATATCTGTCCTTTGTCCCTCAGAGTACTAGTGAAACTGTTCCCTTCTGAGTATGGCTTGTTGTAGATAGGGTATCGATTCTGTTGTTGCCTTTAGGTTTGATGTTTAAGTCGGATCATTTTTTTAATTCCATTCTATATTCATATGGCTGTTTGGACCTGGTACTGTTCAGTTTTATTTTCCCCCGCAATTTATGAGGTAGGACAAGATGATTTGCATTGTGTGGTTCTGCTAGAAGGGAAGCAAAAAGAAAAAAGGAAAAAAATAAAGAAAGCAGCTACCCAAAATAAATAATAAATAAATAGCACCCAGCAATTAAGAATCACCAAATAATAAATAATAACCACAAGATTATAAAAGGAATATGTTAATTTTTTTTTACTGAGAACTCTCATATCTTCTTGTAGTTAGGGTAGACAGCCTTAATTTTGTTTCTGTATTTTGGAAGCGCTAGTAGCCACACTCATAATTCAGTTTCCACTGTGTCAATTTATCAGTCCAGCAACACAGATCCTAGAACTAGTGAAGTAGGTACCATACATGCTGTAGCATCACACATGCATAATTTTTCAATACTAACACCCCAGAAGTAATACAACAAAGTATGTACGAAATTACTTAGCAGTCACCTAAATTCAACCATGCTTCTCAAATAAAACCAATTTCAAAGAATACTTAACTAGCAGTAGCTTAATCATCAGGCAATGTTTAATGGGCATATTGTGACATGACAATTTTTAAAAATCATTTTCATGAAGTTCTTTTTTTATAATTCAATTACCATTTAGTTATAACAAAAATGCTGAGTAAATTATTCATGCCTCACAAGGGGTACGTTTGGAAGAGGTAGGAAACTAGGAAAAATATTGAAAGGATTGCTTTACTGGTGATAGGTTAAGTTTGAAACATTGAATGCTAGAAAAAAATATTATGAACTACTTGGTAAATCAAAATCTTATTTAATTGTTTTATAAAATAATAAAATGGTAAAGGGACAATTTATTGATACATATGTAAAATTGTTTCACATTAAGATGAAATAAGCAAAGCAAACAAAAATGGGCCCAGCCATAACAAAAATGAAAAAATAGTTTGTATACAAAACCAAGTGAGACTTCTCAGAGAACCTAATATCTAAGTTGAGACCAGGAGTATAAAAAATATATTATGTGTTCAGCCTTGATATAATATCAAGAGAGTGTCAGAAAGGACTTTCACTGTTTGAGTAAGAAAATAAATTTCAATGTCTCTTATTTCCAAATTTTCTTAGACTCTCAAACTATTCTTCTGGTTTCATATTACCATTGCAAAAATTACTTTAATTTATTTTATTTTTTATTATAGTTTTTAGAATTCTCTTAAATCTAAATGATTCTACTATAAAAACATAAATACATCATGAATTATCTTAAACTTTGAAACTGTGTATTCAGCTGCAGGGAGTCTGTTGGTTGAATGATGAAAGCTATAAATATCAATATGGTACACTTGTCAAACAATGACTGAAGGTTAGATAAATATCACAGTGTTTTTTGCATAATGTTGGATAAAACAAGTGATTAAAAAACAAATAAGAGTGTACTATAGTTTTATAAACTGAAGTCATAATAAATCATTCAATATTATGAATATTAATCTGCATATAGGTACTATCTTACTATCACATGTGAATCAAGAAATGCACTTGGATAGAAATAAATACATAAATATATATATATATATATAATATATATCAGGATTCAATTCCTAGTACCATACATGGTCCCCTGAGACTAGTTAATAGTGATCTTTGAACACTGAGTCAAGAGTTCGGGGGTCAGCTCTTCAGCTCTTACTACTGCTACATGTGGCTAAAAAATGCATCCATATACCAATTCTAGACATACAATTTATAATATACATGTAGCAGTTCACACTATGGATTTATACGAACATTAATAAAAGCAAATAGAAAAAAAATCAACATCTCCTTCTATTCTTAGTTCTTTCAGTAATCACTGCCCAAATATACTTTGTACATCTCACAGATTGTTAATAAGAGATGCCATTCATTGATTTACTCCAAAAAGAGTTCTTAAATCACCCTGAAAACCAGGCAACAGCAGTATATTGCTTTTTGGGTAGGATTCTCTGCAATGCTAATTGAAGGTGAGATAGAACCAGAAGACACTACACACACCACCAGGTCTTTGACACAGGACTTGTACAGAAACTGGGATTATAACTACAGAAGCCTGACAGTAATACAGTAACAGTAACAACAGTGAGACTGAAGAGCTAACTACAAAGAATGACTAGGGGGTTGGACAACTGAAGATGTCTACAGACTTGAGTTGGTATCATGCCAGGGTGCTTTGGGGGTAAGATATCCTTGTCTTTTTAGGTCAAAGGTATTTATTTCCAATTATTTCCTTATTTTGCTGTGCCTACTCAAACAACAATTCACACACACACACACACACACACACACACAAACACACCTTTTTTAAGTGTATTTTCCATATCTGGAGAAAAAAATGGAAGCATACTACCCATTCAGCTATTACATTAATGACTACTGGTAATACAATAATTTTTATAAATATAACTGCTGATAAACTCTCTTTTTTCCATTTTTTAATTCTCTATTCTCTTTATATTTGTTTATAAATTTGCTTTCTGACATCCTGAAACAAATGTATTATGATCAGTTATGTCAACAATGTGATACATTTTCTTTAAATAAATAACAAAAAATGTCACTGTAAAAGAAAGAGATGTCATTGTTTATACATTATCTCAGTCTCTCAATCTCTCACTTCTTTAATCCTCTAACACATTAAAACACTCTGTGCTATTCTCAGATAATATTTACAAACTGTTGCCATTAAAACTCTCTCTCTGACACACACATGTTTATGTTAGTATGACTAAGGAGAAACTAATATTACGCAGGTAAAAAGAATGGAAAGCTATAAATTCTATAATTCAAATATAAATGATACTATTTTTCTTATGATATACTTTTCTGTTTTAAGAATATATTTCCCTTGGTCCAGCTTTAACATTCTACTTCTCTCTCTCATGTCTCACTTTGAGACTCATTGGGCTCTCAGTGCAGAGCCGGGAGTAACTCCTGAGCACCATTGTGTGCCAACCCAAAATGAAAAAAATGAAAAAATTCATGGAGAGGGAGAATAGTCAGCAGTCATATTTACAAAATTAACAACCAATCTAGAAGTTAAAAAAATCAACATGCAGAACATAAGACAAGATTCTGAAGATAAGCCTGATACTTAAAACAATTGCAAAATATATCACTAACCAAATCAAATAAAGCTGATGCAAGTGGAGATCCATGGGAGATGTATGTGAAGTGGGTGGAGATAAGCAATAGGGAATCTGACTTTCTACCTCTGTCACCTGGGAAATGCCGAGATCTATTACTTAAAACCTTGCTCTTTGCAGGATAGGACAGACCTTACCTAGGTCTTACAGGTCCATTACCATTTTCTCAAAAAGGAATTTCAAGAGGAGATGAGGAGTGAAGTACAAACATTTTATTTAGAAAATCTGAGGAAGGGGAGGGAGATGAAGAGAGAGTAATGGGCCTTACACAAGGCTTGTACAAAGTCAAGGAGAGTCTTGAAAGGCTTTAAGACTGGCATCTACATAGATATTCTTCAGGTTACTGTGTCCTGGAGATTTCTGCTTGGAAACTTATCATGGCACTGTTATTGAGGGATACCTTTTAATGTTTGCTAGAGACTTCTTCATATTATTATCAGTCTTTTTTGGCAGTGTCAACCTTCTCTGAGTATCAGAGGCTCTACACCCTCTGATACTCTCATTATTGGAACACATAAATCAGACATAAAATCAAACAATAGTATTAAATAATCAAACAACAGTATTTAATGTGGGTTTCATAGACCCTTACAGGTGTATCTACTCCCTAACAGTTTTATAGATTCTTCTTCAGTGTACATGGAGCAGTCTTCAGTATAGGCCACATGCTGAGAAATAAAACAAGAGTCACAGTCATGAATACCAAAGTCATATTAAATAGTTTTTCAGAAATCTGGGGAAAATGTGAATATTTGAATATGAAATAATTTAAATCTAACAATAAATGTCAGACTTTCATGGTAAAAACTGCAAAATGCATTGAAAGTATTTTAAACAATAAAATAAATCAAGCAAAATAAGAAACAATATATGCCCCTAACATGTTTTAAATTTAAATTATGATTTCTACCTCTAAATGAATGGTGGTCCTTTTTACAATTATTTTTACTCCCTCTACATACTTATATACACACTTATCACACAAATATGTACTGAATTTTAGGAGAACTGGAAAAATAAAACCTTTCTTTTTGGGTTGGTATTTTCTATTTATAATTCTTATTTTTAAATCATATTTTGAGTTTAGATATAACCTGTTCTGAAACAGCAAATACCTCTAAATATTAAAACCTTATGAAATACCCAGGCAGATAAATTCCTATTATGTTATTATTTTATTTTTAATTGCATTTAAATATTCCAGATAAGTAGGAATCAAGTTAGTTGCTTTTTAATACATAGATTAGATGTCTATAAGAATAATTAATATGTAATGTTTTATAAAGAATATATCAATTTATAAGTTAAATAGTTTATAAAAACTATAATGTAAACTATTGAATTTATGCTAAAACACTAAGTAAGGTATGGATACTGTAATTTGTTTAATTCTCAGAGTATTTTTTCAAAATAGGTACTGTTATTACTATAATAACTCAAATGAGGATTTAAAAATAGTCAAATTTCTACATCTAATTAAAAAGAGTTGGGAGTAAAATCTAGACTACCAATTCTTGTTTTTTTTTTATTATATATATTTTTATTTTGATTATAGTGACTTACATATCTTTCACATTAGTATTTTGGGTACATATTAACAATGAATCATGG
>PVKC010012588.1:0-23641 GCA_004027635.1 Crocidura indochinensis
CCCCACTGATGGAGTCAATTCCCCACCCTCTGAATACTTCAACCCTCCTCTCTTTGAACACGTCAATGCAGATGTGAGTTAGTGCCAAGTGAGTTAGAACGACCAGGAAAAGTTCGCCTCTGTAATGCCCTTTGTTGGAGTAAATAACACAAGTTGGCCAAACCTGTGGTTCCCTTTCACTGGTTCCTACTTCTGGAAAGCTGGAAAATTAAGTAGCCCGGCAGGTCTGCAGAGGGCCTCTCTGTTTAGAAACCAAATATGTCTACAAAGTTGGACTATTCTAAGCACACTTGGGCCTCTGAGAATATTCTAGGCAATATATCATTGGCAGCTTTGGCATCTTTGAGAGTTTCCCATGATGCTGTGGATTTTCAAAAATTAGCATCTGTGGTTGAGCACCCACACTGCTAATAATATCTCTCTGAGCTGGAGAGCCTTGCTCCATCGCCTGCAGCCACACGTAGCAGGGGAAGTGTCTACACCTCCCAGAGACTGGAAGTGGAGGGAAACTAGAGAAAAGCCCTGCATGGGCTTTGGAAGAAAACGTAAGATTGTGACAAGCAGGGGGATATGTAAAGGAGGCAGCTCTAAGAAAAAGACAGATTTGTGGGATGCACTTGGGGAACATTGGTGGAGGGGGTTGGACACTGGTGGTGGGATTGGCCCTGAAACCCAACTATGAAGGACTTTGTAAATCACAATTCAATAAGATAAAATTTTAAAAATTATAGAAAAACAAAAGAAAAAGACAGTTTTTGAGAACAAATAATACAACTGCCTCACTTCAAAGTGCTCTAAATGCACTAAAAGCAGTAGGAAATGTCTCTGATTCAATCAAATATCATGCAAAATGTATAGAAGTTCCTGAGGAAGCAGAGGAAAAAGGTGGAAGATAATGAGAGAAAAACAGAACTCAATGGAGAAAAGGAAAGATCTGGGTCAGGAGGAAAGTCTGAGTCAGGTTATGGGGATGGAAATCACCCCAAGTGTGTCTTCTGACTATGAAAGGAATTACCTAGAAATGACAGTCTCATAAAATCCTCAAATATTTAACAATTGAGTTCTATGCTTTAAATAAAAGAAAGAAAAATATGTAAGGAAAAATTAAAATGTCTTAATTCAGAAGCATAGAAATAAAAGAAATGTGATTTGGGGGTGCAACTGAACCCATGCTGAGAGGGAAATGATTAGCTTACAGTGCTTCTAGAAGGAGATTTTAAAAGGTGGATAATCCAAGAATCAAGGTGACCCAACAGCTCATTGGAAGAGCGAACAAGCAGAGTCTCACTGAAGATTGGGACAAGAGCACCAACCAATGGTCTACAGGGCTAAGAGAATGAGATGCTGCTTGATTTTACCAGCACAGAAGGACTTGAAAAATAGAAACATTTCTAGGAAAAAACACAACTGGGAAAACTAATGAAAAAAGCAGGAATGGGGGTCAAAGCGGTGCAAGCGATCAGCCATCTGCCTTGCCTAGGACTGACTCCGGTTTGATCCCCCAGCATCCTATATGGTTTCCCAAGCCAGGAGCAATTTCTGAGCGCCTAGCCAGGAGTAACCCCTGAGCATCACTGGGTATGGCCCAAAACCCAAAACCAGGAATGGGAATAGCTTTATAAAGTTGTGAAAAGAAACTTAATTTTAAGTTAGGACCCCCCCCCTTCCCACCAAATACCTCAGATCCTGATGGTCTCACGAGTGAATTCTTCTCAATATTTCTGAGGAAAATTATTCTGATCTTCCAGAAGCTTTCCCTGGGGTTAGATAAAGATTGGATCCCAAATGCAGACAAGGTCATTGTAAGAAACTCCTTTTTGATCATAGAACCAGAAACAGCATGAAGCATCCAGAGCAGCAGAGAAGGACACACAGTCATGGACATGGAGTACACCAGCAGTAAAAGACACACAGGCCAGTGCCCACATTCAAGAAATCAGTAGAATTTTCCACATTCAAAATTCATCTTAAATGCCTGAGCTTGTTCCCCCCATCTTCCCTGCACATTCCAGCCCACGGTTCCTAGTGGGGACCAAAAAGACATCTAGAGAAGGAGACGTGGGTCCCCCAGGAACTGGAGTGGGTGTCAGAGAAGGACAAAGCCTTAGCTCAGAAGGACAGTCTGAGGTAGCTGTAGGCTCAGTAAGGTCTCTGTCCCCACAGGAAGAGAGTAGAGAAAAGAAGATGTGAGAGAGCAAGAAGTGAGCAAAGGAAGAAGCAGATTAAGGGGAACAAACTTTGAGAGAAAGTTACAAAGAAACATAGGGAAGCAGAGAAACAGGATCGAACAGCACCTAGTGTGGACCACTCGTGTTGGTTGGAGATCAGGTAGATGAGAAGGGATGAGGTCTTAGAGATGGAGTGAGTGTGCATGAGTGTGTGTGGGGGTGAGAGGACTGGCAATAGAGATAAAGCAGTGGTCGATAAAGATAAAAGAGAGGTGAAAGGCCTGAGATGGGTATGGATGGATGGAGAAAGGTGAATAGGCAGATGGTGAAAATAAATGCACACAGAATAGTTTCATTCATCTATGGGTTTTAAGAAAAATTAAAAACATTATTGGAATAATGCCCAGAGACAATAGAGATGAGAACCAGAAGGACCAGCTCACAATATGAAGCTCACCACAAAGAATGGTGAATGCAGTTAGGGAAATATCTACACAACTATCATGACTATCTTGATGAGTGAGAGAAGTAAAATGCCTGTCTTGAATACAGGCAAGGATTGGGAAGGGGTGAGGGGGGATACTGATGGTAGGAATGTTGCACTGGTGAAAGGGGGTGTTCTGTTTATGACTGAAACCCAACTACAATCATGCTTATAATCACGTTGCTTAAAGATTTTATTAAAAAAGAAATGCAAATTATATACACACAGAGAGGCATGTGTTTACATGTACATACATCAAGAAATGCTACCACATGCATGTACATGTATTTGTGTCACTCAGCTCTGTAGAAGAAGGCGAGGGCCAAAGGCCCCAAGAGCAATCTTCACGTTGAGCAGCCAACCCATTTAAATGCCGTGCCTGGGGCTAAAGCTTCGCACAGTGGGGCGGGGAAGGGGGACTGGACTTGTGTCACATGCAGTGGACCTGAATTCAATCCCTGGCACCACATACGGTCCCTGAGCCCTGCCAAGAATGATTTCTGGGTTCAGAGCCAGGATGAAATCCTGAGCACCACTGGGTGTGGCTCAAACCAAGCAATAAAATCAAATTAAAATAAGCAAAAGCCAATTTCAGTGTAAAAAGCACGAAACCATGGGGACAAGGAAAGCACTATGGGGGCAGGGCCTCCTTGGAGGATAGAGGTCCATGCCAGAATGCTCACTGCCTCCTGGCTCCTCTTGGTTCATGGGAAGAAGTGAGCACTGGGGTGGGGTAAGGGGTAAATATAACTTCTGTCCACTGAGAAGAGCAGGAAAATGAATCCCCTCAGAAATATAAGAAATGAAGCTGTGTTCTTTTTGAAACAATGTGCAAAAAAAGGAGGTCAGACAGACAGAGCTTGAAAGAACTTCAACACCGCTGAACCACCAAAGAGAGAACTTCGGACAGAGTGAGAAGCTTCAGGTCCCTGCACCAGGTGGCCAAAGTCATATAGTCAGCAAAGGGCCATGGAGTCAGAAAGTCCTGTTGAGCTGTAGTGAGAAGCCCAGAGTCCCGGATGAGGGTGCAGAACCCCTGAAACCATGAGAAATGTAGGACAAGCCTGTATTGGGGCCACACTATTGGATAAATGGCAAATGGTCAATACATTGTCCACCCCTAAAGGGACTCAGGAGCCCTAACAGGAACCTCGGAGGCAGAGCAAGTCAGTGACTGCAGAAAGTGATTGTGGAAAGATCCTGGGCCAGAAAAAAATACATCTAAAAAAAGCCACTTCACGACAGTGTGAAGATCCAATACTCTGATGGGTCTAAGTGAGTAAGAATTAATCTGACAGAAAAGCTCAATGCATTCCTGCGTGGTTGAAATAAAGGATTAAAGTGCCATTTCTGGACCTTAGATAGCACCAAGGGCAGGGAAAAGCCACAGCCAGCAGTTAACCCCCAGCACCACCCTGCTGGCCTGGCAACCCTCCTGGACCCATGGAGCAGGGTACTGTGGTACCTAATACTAGCCCTGAGGCCCACGATGCCAACAGAACACAGGAGTGTCCCTGGATCCCTGTGCACTGTGGGGAAGCCCCCCAAAGCACCAATTTTAATTGCATCCCAATTTTTAAATACTTATTTTTTTAATCTAACCCATGCTGCAGGTTCTGTCTGATATAAACAATGAAACCCCTGATAAAAGAAGTCAAAGGCAGGAGAGACTATCAAGACCTGGACAAAACAGTGTCTGCTACCAGGTCCCCCCAATTAACCCACCAGGATCCCTGAGGATGATCACAGGGTCTCTCCATGTGATTTATGTTAAAGGGTTATTGTTTCTTCACCTAACTGTTTCTGTGTGTTAAAAAATCAATCAACTTTGTTCTTGCTGCCTTAGTTCTGGTCTCTGAATTCTCCTTGGTTGGTTGGACAATGGGACCTTCTCTTTCTCCAACTGGGGTTGTTTTGCCAATACCAGAGTCCTGTTTAGAAAAGTCTGAATGTCAAGTCATGCAGCTTTGTCCTTTTTTAAAAATATTTTGGCTACTCCTGTTTCTTTGTATCCTACATTTTAAAATAATAGAATCGTATTGTCAATATTTCTCCAGAAATTCTTTGGAGGGAACCATTATTGAGAGAATAAAAAGGAAACTCATGAACCAGGAGTAAATATGTACAGATCACACAACTAACCCAAAACAAAACAAAAAGTGTATGGTTATATCTTGAGAAGTTCCAGAATTCCATGAGAAAAAAATATGTTTAAAAAATAAGCTAAAGTTCTGGACACATAGAACAAAAGAAAGTAAAACATAGTCAAACAAGGCTATAATAAAATATTCAACATAATTATTTGTGGGGAAAAAATGAAAATTAAAACTATGATGAGGGGACAGAATGATAGCACAGCGGGGAGAGCCTTGCACATGGCTGAACCAAGTTTGATCCCTGGTATCCTATGTGGAATACCAAGCCTTCCAGGAGTGATTTCTGAGCACAGAGACAGAAGTAACCCCTAATCACTGCCAGGTGTGGCCAATAAAACAAACAACAACAACAAAACTTTGTTGAGCTATTGCTTAAAACTTAGCAGAGTCTATAAAAGGGACACGTGGACAATGTCAGGGACTGCCGAAATGCAGTGAAATGGGAATTCTCTGTCCTCTGATGAGTCTGCAGAAGGGCATTAGCCCTCTGAAGAACAATTTTGGCAGTTTGGGGGATTTGAAATGTACAGGTATCAGGCACATCACTTCCAGTCTCAGAGAAGCAAACTTAGGTTCTCACAAAAAATGTGTAATAGATGCTTCCTATATGTTATACTTGAGTCCATATACATGTATATGTGTTTCTGTCACCAAATTTGACCCCCAAATTTCTTTTTATTTTGTTTTGTTTTGTTTTTCATTTGGGGGCCACACCAAGTGGTACTGAGGGGTTACTCCTGGCCCTATGCTCAGTAATGCTGAGTAATGCTCTTAGTATGCTCAGTAATCACTCCTGGCATCAGGGATGGGATGCCAGGGATCCCACCCGAGTCAGCACATGCAAGGCAAATGCCCTACCCACTGTGCTATTACTCCAGCCACACTTTGGTGTGTCTTTCGGCCATGAAATAACTCTCAGAACTGTCGTGTATCTAAGTGTTAGAAAACTACTCATCAATACGAAGGAATGAACTATTGATTTACACAACCACAGGCATAAAATCGAAATGCGTTCGACTTGGTGAAGAAACCATTTCAAAGCTAATTCTTGTATCATTCAACCCATCTGATGACAGAGCCAATAGAAATCTGAGAGAAACTGAGGTATGTGTTTGAAGAAATTTGCCTGTCAAAGAGTATCCAGGGGACACTCAAGATGATGCAATTCCACTGGGCCAATTTCATTCTCAATCAACTAGCACATGGCAAAGATTTAGAAAGACGGACGGGCCATTTAGTCTGCATGTGGGTCTAACTGTGCTAGACAGGAATCGACACTCAGACTGAAGAGGGAAGGAAGTATGGCGTGAATCCAAGAAATTCAAATTCAAGCTGAAGAGTAAAAGAAGTACATACAAATATTGTATTCTAATTAAAATTTAAATTTTAGTTTAAAATTTTTATTTTACATTCTCACAGGTTGTGTATATTGGACTCGACTTGGGTGGAAACCAGGGTTGGCCCATAAATTAATGATAGAAACAAGCTTCTCCCAGTCAGAGAAAGTATGCAAATAGAGAAGGGGAGAGATAGGCAGAGGAGCAGAGTAGAGTCAGCAAAGGGGGCTGGGTATTTGTTTAGACTAAAGGCTTGGTTAATACGCAGGTAAAGTGAGTAGTGCAAGCACACCAATGCATGACTTAATCTAAAACATTGATGGTCTACACTTGTTGATCAGATGAGCTAAAGCAGTAAGTACACCAGCACCGTCATCTTTGCTTCATTGCTAAATTCCAGCACAGGCACCCAAGGGCCCTGGAAGTGGTGGAGTGGTGCTCCAGGACTTGAGGAGATCAAGTCCAGGGGAGGTCAGAGTACCAGAAGAGCAAAAAGGAGAGATGTTCACAGGGGTGAGGTGGCAACCAGGAAAGGGCTCCACAGCCAAGCCAGGCTCAGTCTTAGCAACAAATAAAGGCAGTATGGGTGGTAATGCAAAGCAGAAATAAGTAGCAATGAGCACAAATAAAAACCCATTTGATAGGGGCTGGGCGGTGGCACTGGAGGTAAGATGCCTGCCTTGCCTGCGCTAGCCTAGGACGGACCGAGGTTCGATCCTCCGGTTTCCCATATGGTCCCCCAAGCCAGGAGTGACTTCTGAGCGCATAGCCAGGAGCAACCCTTGAGCGTCACCCTGTGTGGCCCAAAAACAAAACAAAAAACAAAAAAACAAAAAAAAACCATTTGATCATAAATTGCCATTTTGGAGTTGATCATTGACTATTCCACATAACTTAGCCAATAAAGTTAAAAAAAATTTTTCAATATATGGAAAAACAATTAGAAGAATGAAAAAAATGCAAGATATGATTTACATTAGCATCAGGAAGTAGTGAAATGACAAGTGACCAACCTAACACAAGACATTATTGACCATTATACAACATCACTGGGAGTTTTATTTAAGGACCCTATATCTGGATTATAAGAACTTTCACTACTATTAGATATTATAAAGACATCAATTCTCACTAAATTCACCTATAGATGAAATATTGTTTCAATAAAAACCAGAACTTTTTGAGTAGAAGCTGACAAGTTGATTTCAAAATTGATTTGGAAAAAGAGGCAAAAGGCCAAGGAGACCAAAGAATACCCCAGAGAAGAAAAATGACATTCGTAGATATAAGCTAGGAGCTAGCAAGACTTTTGAGAAATCAGTGGTACCCAGGGTGGAGCTGAACTGTCTTGTAGCTAGACAGATGCACTAGAAAATAGAATACAGAGCAGAAATGCATTTATGGTCACTGACTCTATGACAAAGATAACACGAACATAAAGTGGAAAGGACGTTCTATTCAATAAATGACACAGACTCATTTATGCACACACACACACACACACACATATCCTGACCTGAACCTGGCCCACGTGGCAGGAAATAAACCATTTCCAGGTGATTAGTGATGTAAATATGAAAAATTATAAAGTATCCAGAATACAAAAAGGGAAAATATCTTCATTATTTGATAATAGCCAAGTATTCTCAAGTTATAAAAAGCACCAATATTAAACAAAAGCTTAACAGTTAGATAATATTGAAAGAAGCAGAATGAGAATGTCTTCACTAGAAAGATAATATTGGTATCTGCCAAAGTCCTAGAGTTTTTATTGTGTTTAATGGCATGGTTTAGATTTCCTAACATGTCCAGACTAGGAAAAGTCCAGATCCTACTTTTACGATTTGTCCAGGAGATTTCAGCAAATACAGTAAGGTGAGGTGGTGAAAAAGTAAAGAATCTTCCAGACAGGAAATAAAGGACTCCAAAGTCCTAAAGAAACATATTTTGTGGGAAGGTCATCCAACATAAAGAGATTCAGAGAAAGGAATGATATACAAAGCATAACTCTTTACGCTCATAATAAACTATGAAAAAATTTCATTTTACAAAATTATTCACAATAACACTAAAATAATAGAACAAAGTATGTTCAAGGCCTTTCAATATTCCTGCTAATAATTAAGGAAGATCTCAATAACCTGATAGTATGTACCATGTTCATGGATTGAAACATCTGTTTTGAAAATAGTGATCCCTTAGATCAATTATTCAATTCACTTCAGTATTAGTTCACATTCCAGCAGTTCTTTTCCTTTAGAAACGGACAAGTGGAGGATGAATTACACAGTACAGAGGGGAAAATACTTGATCTGCATGCGGGCACCTTCAATCTTCACCATATCATAGAGTGGGTCCCCTAAACTCCACGAGGAGTAATCCCTGAATGCCAGGGATCAGTCATGGGTAAGGTCACCACTACCAAGGGTGACCCAAACACAAAACAAATACAAACAGACCCAAACACTTTGAAGTCAACTTAATATTTAGCAATAGGTGAAGATAATTCAATGGTGATAATGATGTTCTTTTTAACAGAGTACAACCACGAATTTACATTCAAATGTTAAAAAAAATAATCAAAACCTCCACCTCTGGGCCAGAGAGATAGCACAACAGTGGGGCATTTGCCTTGCATGTGGTCAACCCAGGAGAGACCTGGTTCAATTCCCACATCTCATATGGTCCCCCAACCTTCCAAGAACAATTTCTGAATGCAGAGCTAGGAATAACCCCCAGTGCTGCTGGGTGTGACCCAACAACCAATAAATTTTTTTCAAAAATACAAAACCTCCACCTCTGCTTAGCTCAATATAGACCACAGACCTTTACACAAAGTTCTTCAAATTCTCAAGAAAGCAATAAGCATTAACTATAGTTTAAGGGATTTTCTTATAAAGACACCATAGAAAGATATGGAACAGCAGGTGACCCAATTTGATCCTCAGCACTCCATAAGGTCCCCCCAAGGCCTACCAGAATGTTTTCTCAGTAAAGAGCAAGAAGTAAGCCTTGAGCTCTGCTGGGTTTGGCTTACAAACTAAAATCAACAAAGTGTTAGGGCCAAAGAGAGAGGATAGCAGGTAAGACACTTGCCTTGCATGCAGCCAACATGAATTTGATCCCCAGAACCAGATATGTTTCCCCCAATCATGCCAGGAATGATGTTTGAGTGTAGAGACAGGAGTAATGCCTGAGAACCATATAGTTTGGTACCCAAAACAAAAACAATAAAGAAAATAAGACGTGAGAGACTAGGAGCTGACTCAGGGGCTTAGTCACCTGCTTTGCAAACATGAGCTGAGTGAGGTACCAATGTCACTACCCAGGACAAGAGTGAGCCCATCAGAGCTTCTTTCTTAGAACCCTGAGCTCAAGTGGTTCCAAATCACACAGTAGCCCAAGCAAGCATGGTGTCTCCCAGTGGCAGTGCCTGTCATGCCTGTGTGGGAACATCATGAACCAGCAAGGAGGTCCCATGAGCTTTGCATGTGTGCAAAGCTGTCCCTCAACACAACAGTGATGAAGCAAGGGGATTGGGCAAAGCCAAGAGAACATGGAATAAGTGGAATAAGTAGAATGAAGTACTGAGAAAAAAATGCTCAAGTCCACGATTGGCTAAAGAGCATCACCATGACATGTAAGAATCTCTGGGGACTTGATAATAAGGTATCTGTCTTAAATATTTAGCTAGACTTAAAAAATAAGTCTTGAATGTACTTAAGAACATTTCCCAACAGACTAAAAGTTGCATCAAAATACAAAATCAAAGAATTCTAAAATCATCTTAGAAAAGTCATTAGATAAGCAATGGAGCAAATAATTATGGGGAAAAGATAGCATTGTGAGCACTGTCACTCTGAGAAATTTATGTCCACAATTTCCTAATATGCTGGTTCAAAGATCTGATGAGCTAGGACGAGTGGGAGATCTCAGAGAAAGACAGAGTAATGGGAGGAGAAAGTCCTGCTTCTTCCCAGATATGGCGGAAAGGAAGGAAGTGACAGGTGACTGGATTAAAAGAACTACAATGAAACTGTCCTCTTTGGTCAACATATTTCTTGGAAAAAGTTGTCAAAGGACAAAGCCATGTCAACAGTGACTGTAGTGTCCGTTGAGGCATTATTTTTGACAGTCATGTGGGGAGATTCTCAAAACTCAGAGCTAGAAATGAAGCAGCAACCTAAATGTGTCCCCTCCAGAGGCTCAGTCCTACAGTGACCTGAGGACAGAATAACACATGAGTAGGAATGATTTTCACCAGCATTCTTTTGCATTTTTCTTATGTTCTTTTATTGAAAACAAGAACTTGGCTTCGGCAAACATTTCTTTGTCACAAATAATTGGGCAAAAGTTATTAGCTTTTCTCATTTATTTTTCTAACCTTTCTGTCTCCTCCACCAAGGATAGTTGTCTGGGTAACAGTATAGGGCTTAAGGTGTTTGCCTTGCAAGTAACAGACCCAGGTTCAACCCAGGGCATATTATATGGTCCCCAAGCACTGCCAGTAGAGATCCTTGAACAGAGCTTAGTGTGGCCTATCAAACAAAAACAAAGAAAAGAATGTTTCTGTGAAATACTGGCACAGTTTCTGACCCATTGTGGGCATGGCTGGGGGAAGGAAGGGACTTTCATCCACAGCAGGTGGGAATATTACTGGTTCAAGGTCTTTGAAAAGCAACAGACTCCTCAAAGCACATGAGCTTCCTTCCATGTGATCAACAATTCCAAAGGCCACAAATCTCATCAGAAAATACATCACATATGTATGATATGTATATGATCATCTATATAGCCACTAGCCACAATAGTCCAAATTGGGAAACAACCGAAGTATCCAAAAGAGATGAGTGAATAAAGAAACAATGATACATCTACATGGTGGATCCTGCTCAGCTAAAAGGTAAACAAATGTGATCTTCCACTACATGAACCGATCTAGAGTGTTCCTGCTGAGGGAAGTCAGTCAGAGGAAGGCAAGTTCCAAGTGTTTTCTCATATGTGGATATAATACAACACAATTGGGGACTCAGAAACAAGCAAAGGCCCCAATGCCCAGTGACCCAATGATCCAAATGAACAAAGAACTAATTTACTTAACTGAGCTCACCAATGCTGGGAGGGCACAGGACAACAGCGCATGGGCGGGATGGGAAGGGGGGGACACTGGTGGAGAAGTTGGGGTTCAAATGAAACAGCTGTAAGGCCCAATCTCTAACAGTATCGTAATCCTGGGGCTACAAAGAAGACTTTTAAGACAATCTGCTTGAAATACTAGTGACTAGTAGCAAGATTCTTAATTCATTTGTAAATAAAGATTAGTTGTAAGCAAAAAAAATATTATTTGCAGTTAAATAATAATGAAAAATAAACATATGGCAGCTTCCAAAATAAAGCATTAATGCATATAAAGCAGTGCCTTGTTTAGTGCATGATAGGAGGTTTGAATTTTTCAATCCCAGTAATTACTGTCTTGACAGATGACTACAACAAACTATCCTAATACCATAACAAAGAGAATTAAAATATTAACTTCTGCCAAACCCTCACAGTGTGTGTTTCTAAAAGGAAATACACATGTTAGCAGATTAAAGCAAACAAGACCTCCAGTGCCTCTGGCCATGGCTCTTCCCCAAGCATGAGCCAAACCTCCTCCTGTGGAGCTGAATTCTCCCATTCTGTGGATCCTTGATGAGAGCTTCAAGCATGATCCCTAATTGAGTACTCCCATCCTGTGATCCTTAATCAAGTGTTCCCATTCTATGACCCAAAACCGAATGCTCCCATTCTGTAGATCCCTGAGTGTACTAATTTTATGACTCCCTGAGTGCTCCCAATACATGAACCCCTGAATGCTCCCATTCTTTGGATCTTAACTGTGTGCTCCCATTCTGTGGATCTCTAACAGTGTTCCGATGCTCTGGCTCCCTATCTAAGTGCTCCCAATCCATGGCTCACTAACTGAGTGCTCCCATTTGGTGGATCACTGACCCAAAAATTTCCTCTTTGCTCACAGCAGGACATTGCATAACCCTTTGCTAGAGACAGCGCTGCAGGGATCAAACCTTCCTAGAGCCACCTCCTGCAGGGACACATCCAGAATCTTCGACAAGGCCCACGAATGGAAGAGCTGCTGTGTGTGGCTGCTGCTGGCGCAGAGACAGAGCTGGTTCCAGGGTTGGAGTGGTAACTGGAATCCCACACAGCCTAGGGTGCTCATTCCCACTGACCCTATAAGGTCATTCAAACCCCATATAAACCCCCAGCCCACAGCACCAACAATGTCTCTGTAGAACCTTCTGGAAGCTCCACGCTGGCTGCTACCGAGTTGCTGGAATGTGAGTTTGTTACACCACCCCAGTCCCACCCAGTTCTCAATGCTTCCTTCCAGGGGACCCCTCAAAGCCCTTCTCTCCTCCACTGGGAATACCTCCAAAGATGTGCTGGGGTACAGACAAGCCCAGAACTCTACATGAAGAGGGAATCTTCTCCCCTGCCCTGGGAATCAGCACTCAGAAGCTACAGAACAGTCCCCAAGACTCCCCACCCACCATTGATGGACAGGTCCAGCTGTTCCTTGAATTCACAAAGACAATGACCTTCTTGACCATGGCTCCTCTGGGTGAGAACAGAAACTGGTCTCCCCATATGCCTCAGTAGACGTAAACCAAATATCAGTTAAGAAAAAATACCTAAAACAGATCAAGGGCTTCAATGTCTGCATATATGTGGCCTACCTGGCACCAGGAGGATGCTGTGCCCACTTCCAGCCCTGCCAGGACTTTCAACACGGTCCCAATTTCCTCCAGCCCCTTGGGAAAAGGAGCCCCTCCTGACCTACCCAGCACATACCCAAGAAGGGGAGGCTAGCACTAGGAGCACTGGTCCACTTTGTAGGTCCCTTCCCAGGATGTTTTGTTTGTGCCCATCTTTAGCCATCCCACATAACTGTTCTTGGTGCCCTTCCTTTGTGGCCAGAGACCCTGGGGACCTCTGAGAACTCACAGCCAGAAAAGCCCAGGCAGGAACATGCTGGAGTTATTGAATCCAGGTTCCAAGCTGAATTTCTTTCCCAAGATTCTGACTGTTTTCTGTGACCTGGGGAACTGCACACAGTCTTGGTGCCATCTCCTGGGCTTCATGCCCAGCTTCATGCCAGTCTGAGGGCTACTTGCAGGACCCTGGTGGACTAGGTGACCATCAAACCTGACACAGATTTGAGTAGAGACTCCTCAGCAGGGTTTGGAGAAGACCATTTTTCTTTGACTGGCACACAAGAACAGTGGCTAGCCTCTCAGTCCTGGATATGCGCTTTCCCAACCCCTAGTTCTGACCTCTCTAGTGACCCCACAGAGCTGTGCTGAAGCCAGAACCCCAAGTCAGAGCTTCTTCAGAAAGTGCAGGAGATTCCCCAAAATAAAAAGTAAAAATCTCTTGGTAAGGAGCTACTCCTTCACTTGGGAGAAAAATAATCAGGGCCCCTTTCTCTAATTTTCTTGGGGGGATCAAAACTGACAATTGTTAGGGCTTTCTCCTGGCTCTCTACTTAGGGATCATTCCAGGTGGACTGGGGCGGGGGGACACTATGGAGTTCCAGGGATCAGACCCAAGTCAGCTGCATGCAAAGAAAACAGATGATGAACTATCTGGCCCTTGGGACCCCTTTTCTGTAAGGGACCAGGTCTGTGGTCTATTGTGGATAAGGCTTATCAATATCAATATCAATATCAATGTCATTGTCAATGTACTTAGCATCAAAGCTGCTGGAAGCCTCCAGGTTAACATCCTCTGTAACTGTTGATCTTTCAACTATCAGTTCAAAGGCTCTGAGACCCAGAGGTTCCTGCACCCCTCCCCAGACCCCCTAGTTCCGAATCAGAAAGTGGGGAGGGGAGCTGTTGACTTCACAATAAACACTGGATCCATCGACTGGAGATGGTCTGTGTTTGCACTCCCAGGTTCCTTATCAGTAATATGTTGATGCATGTTGGAAAATTTATTAGCCGCTATAAAACAAATCATTAAGCAGGAAGCTGTTGTGACCCCCAGCGACCCGATTAGAGTGGCAAAGTGTTTCTAACAAACAAAAGAGAAATTAGCTCTTTTGTTCTCAGGACTGTCAGACAGGTTAGTTCATCTAACACGGTCTTTTATTAATAAATGGCACAGATTTTCATGCTAGCGTAGCGAAAGCAAATCACATCATGGTCTGAAAAAGACATACCTATTATTTTTCAGTGATATATTGCTTTGCAGCTGTAGCCAAAACAATCTAATAAGCACTATTAGATAAAGGATTCTGAATATGAATGTATTGAATTTGTAGTGGAGGAAAATGAACATATTGCTGCATTTGTGTCAGCTTGGGTTAAGCCTGGGCATCTCTTTTTCCTTAATAAATGCAGATCAAAAGACTTCTCTTATGTAAAAAATAATAATACAAATTTCAGCGATATGAAATAACACAACCACTTTGTAATGTTGGGCGGAAATCAGTCAGCCATGCGCCGTGCAGAATATAAATGATTTTAGGAGGACCAACAGATCCTGTGACACTTTCCCCCAGACATTTATATTCATAAAAGGTTCCCCGCGCCTAGAACAATAGCGGTGATCTATTTGCCATAAAACATTCCAGTAGTGCGGGTGTCAGTCCTGACAGCCCTGATAGACATGTACTACCCAAGAAAAATACCTCCTCGCCCTCGTCTCGCTTAATCAATTGATTAAACTTCTCCCCCCAGCCATTGCTTTTGTCTTAACTTCTCCTTCAGACTTCATCACCTGCAGGAGACGGGGCTTGTTTTCCAAAGACGAGGTAAAAGAGAGACAGTTTAATCGAGGCCCCAGCACGTGAGCACTGTCAGAATTTCCCCTCAAATGATAAATGATTGTATAATGCAACAGTGTACTGCGAGGGCTGAATTATATTAGCCATCAGTGTTCAAAACCCATTTGAAACTTAATTGTGCCGTGATGGTGGTCTCCCCCGTCTGCAGAACAGCAGGTTTATAAAAATCATCTCCTCTGATTGTTAAATGCCTTCCTAATGAAACCGATGATCACAACACGCGGCCGTAAACGCTTCAGTCAAGATGTCACAAATGCATCTCGCCGCCTCGACTGTGAGCAAGTGCTCCTGCGATTTGGGTTTATCTCCACCACACGGAATCCAACAGATCGGGCCTGCATATGGGAGATAATCTCCATAAAGAAAGGGAAAGTGCCGTATATTAAAACGGGATTATCAACTCGAACATAATCACGCCACTGTGTAATTATATGGTGCGCCATACATAGATCTGAACAATCATACAAGGAAATAATTGAGGGCCATAAAACTTAATTCAGAAAAATCAATAGAATATAAACGCAATCAGATAAGGCCTCTTAAGAAATCGATCAAGGCTTGTACAAAGTCATAATGTGTTTCCCTAAGAGAAAAGGAGCTAAATGAAGCAGAGAAAGCTACATAATATTCTACAAGTAGGTTTCTAGAGGTGCTTGTATATTGAAGAGGGAAGAAGCATGGAAAATGCAATTACTTTTTACATTCTAGAACCACGTGGACCAGGAGGGAGAGCAAAAGGGATATATGTTAAATACTGCCATGGAAAAAAGGGCTGTTAGAGCAATTATTCCTTTTTGATCATTTATCTATATTTGTGTCTTTTCGCATGTCTCTGGAGTCCAGAAAAGCTATTAGGCTCTGCTCAGTGCAACTTTATGCATCTTGCTATGTTGTTGCGCCATCGGAAACACTCCCAGATTTAAATCTGGGGATACCTTGGCGGGGAACTCTATCAAAAAGTCCTTTCCCTGGACTGTGGGTCCCTGGGGCCCCCCATGGCTTTGAATGGGAGCCCCCCCCCATCATTTCCATGGAATCTGGCCACATAATTTGACCAGAACAGAGTGCTAAGCCAAAACTGTTTTCATTATGTAGCGGGAGAAAGTTTAGAAATGAGACATAGTTTCCTAAGGGAATGCACCACCATTGGGTTAGATCCCTGAGGAGCAGAGAAAATAATCACGGGGAAAATACACAAGACATTTGAAATATTCCCACCAAAACTCAGTACCATTGTACATTAGCGAGAGCTTTGTGGTTTATTTTGTATGAAAATAAATAACAAAAGCTCATGTAACCTATAGGTGAAATGTATCCCTAATCCCATGGCTTACTAGCTGGGTTTCCAGAGGAAACAAATAACTTTTTGTAAAACAGTTAATGTTGCCTTTTTCTTTTATAGGAAAGAAGGAGAAGAAGGAAGAAGAAAAAAAAAAACACCTAACTTGGACCCATATTTTTTCTGTAGCCCATATTAGGTCTTATACATCTTTAGAGCTGTGTGGTTCTGTTAGCTAAATGCAGCTGAATTTATTGCCTGGACTCTTACAGAGTCTCTTAACAATTTATCTGAGCACATCTAGAGTGGGTTCACAGTTCGGGCTAGGAAAGAACACAAAGGAACAAAGGATTCCTGTCAAGATCGCAGAATGGAGAAATTTACATGTTATCACCATCATTTAGGAAAACACACTCCAGCATTGACTTTAAAGTTTGTTTGAATGTATTTAGCTTGGGAGTGGAACCAGCTGAGTTTTGACTTCTAAGGCTCCTTGTTGTTCTAACCCCATTCAAAGGGGTGATTGTTGCTCTACTTCTTTAAACAACCTTAAGAGGTATTAATGACAGGAGGAAGGGAAGAGAGTGTGAGTGTCTCTTCTGCCTTGGGAGCCTAACTAAAGTGATAATGGCATCCTCCAGGGACCTGTTTACTCAAGGGCTAGCGTTCAGGAAGCCATGTTTTCAGAACTAGAAGCCTGCTAACTAAATTTCACTATCATCTTCTTCCTCAGCAGCGGCAGCAGCATCACTCAACATGACCACCATCACCACCACCACCCCCATACCATCATTGTCATTATTGCCACCATTATCATCATCAGTACCACCACTAGTACCACTAAGAACACCATCATCACCACCATCATTATCATCATGACCACTAACATCACGACCACTACCACCACCATTATCACCTCTTCACCATCACCACCATCACTGTCATCACCACCACCACCACTATCTCCATCTTCACCACAATAACATCGCTATTATCATCACCACCATCGCCATTTTATCACTATTGTTACCATTGCCACTCCCACCATCATTATCATCATATCATCTTTTTTTGGTTTAATAATGTTTTTTTCTTTATTTAAACATCTTGATTACAAATATGATTGTGAATAGGTTTCAGTCATGTAAAGGACACTCCCCTTCACCAGAGCAACATTTCTACCACCAATGTCCCAAATCTCCCTCCATCCCACCCCACCCCCACCTGGACTCCAGACAGGCTTTCCAGTTCCCTCATTCATTTACATGATTATGGTAGTTCTCAGTGTAGTTATTTCTATAACTGCACTCACCACTCTTTGTGGTGAGCTTCATGAAGTGAGCTGGAAGTTCCAGACCTCCTCTCATTGTCTCTGAGGATTGTTGCAAAAATGACTTTTATTTTTCTTAAAACCCATAGATAAGTGAGACTATTCTGTGTGTGTCTCTCTCCCTCTGATTTATTTCACTCATCATGATAGATTCCATGTACATTTATGTGTAGGAAAATTTCATGACTTCATCTCCCCTGACAGCTGCATAATATTCCATTGTGTATATGTACCACAGTTTCTTTAGCCATTCCTCTGTTGAAGGGCATCTTGGTTGTTTCCAGAGCCTGGCTATTGTGAATAGTGCTACAATAAATATAGGTGTGAGGAAGGGGTTTTTGTATTGTATTCTTGTTTTCCTAGGGTATATCCCTAGGAGTGGAATAGCTGGGTCGAATAGGAGCTCAATCATCATAACATCTTAACCAGTGTCATCATCATCATTAACAACAGCAGCAAATCCCTCAGAGACTGGAAGTCTAAAACAACAAATACACTGGGTTTGGGGGTGGGTAGAGCTGGAAGAGGAGAGGAGGAAGAGTCAAACACGGAGAATATGGGTGACCCAACAAGGGCTTTCGGGCTCATACTTAGAGATGAGTCATGTTCTGCCTTGGGGTGACCAACCCAGAGATGAACTCATCATGTCTACACAGTGCCACGGGGGTTTTCTACCTCAATGTACATTTTGACAGGAAAGCAGGTTTTCAAATGAGAGGCAAAAGCTTACTCCATGCCTGTTTCTGGAAAGGTATATAATGGGTGCTGAGGGGTCCCACTTCATTACAGATGAATAAGAGGAAGCTTGGCCCCCAAAAGCTGAATGTCCATATTCTACTCTTCAAAGGGGGCAAGGGTAAGGTCCATGCTGCCTTCTCTAGTCTGACCCCATCATCATGAGGTGGTGGGGCAGTTCATGCATGGAGCATCTTCTGGCTAACAGTTTATCAGACCCTGAGCAAAAGGTGTGGGGTGGGCAGCAAGGGGAAATTGCTATCCCTGGGAAAGAAGGCCCAAGAAGTCCAAGAAACCTGCATCAGCACTGAAATTCTGGGAACGAACAGTCTGGGTCGAGCCTTCCTGCCCTGCCTTCCTCGTTCTGGGCAAAAGACACAGCTGGGTCTCTAATGTCAGCTGGGAGAAACTGACCTCTGAAAGTACGACCCCCCCTCAGAGTTGGGAGAAAATCTAATGAAGTGAACATGTATGACACAAATAGGGAGGATGTAGACCAATATATGCCTTCCATGAAGGCTCAGAGCTGGTTTAATATCTGAAAACAACATTTGTTCCTACTAGTCCTTTTTAGTTTTATGCTAAGACTGACACCGAGCAAAGGAGAAAGTGGAGACATGGCTGGAAACTCAGGGAAGATAAGATGGAAAAGCAACAGCTGACAGAACTACTGGTCAGGAGGAAGATAAGAGCATCTTCAACCCTAGAGCAGGAAGCTGAGCCCCACCTGGCCCTGAGTGACACACATTGGGCCTGTCTCATTGTCAGAACCATATCCACACTCCATGCTCTGAAGCGTAGGAAGTCCTATTTAGAATTGCAACTGAACCTTCCAGGATGAAAGATAAGAGAGTAAAGGTCTTTTTTGTTTGGTTGGTTTGGGGGCCACACCCAGTAGTGCTCAGGAATCACTCCTGGCAGCTTGGGGGACCCATGTGCCCACACTGCCGCACAATGCCTGGTCCTCCCAATGGCCTGTCCGGCACTATTGCCAGGTGAGCTGCAAAGCAGACACCGGCACGCTCGCCTCCTGCCACACCGTATATCTTAATTGCAGACTTCCCACTTGCCAACTGCAAGGCCTTCACATGCCACCTCTGGCATGCGTGCCATAGGTTCACCATTGAGACTATAGGATGCTGGTATCAAATCTGGATTGGCCATACTCAAAGCAAATATCTTCCCCGCTGTGCTCTCACTCCAGCCTCAGGTAGCAAATTTTGTGCACATTTTGTGGCTGTTGATGTAAGAAAATATTGTCTAACTAACAAAGCACTCCTGAAGTTATCAACTTTACTAAGGATGCTGGGTGAGAGTTAAGAATGAGAAGCAACCACTTGATTCCATACCTGAGCAGGATGCAGGACTTGAAAGAAAGTGTCACCCACATCCATACCAGGGTCCATGAAATATTCCGGGACAAACCAAATAGAAGACGGGTCAGGCCGGGTCCTGACAAGCTCTGAGTAGGCAGCATGGTAGAGACAAAGGGCAGAGAGCCCACATGACTGGAGAGAGAAGCATCCTGGGCCAGGGGACAAAACAGGGTGACAGCTTGTCTCCTGACTGAATAAAATCTGGCAAATGCAACCCAGGTCCACAGGACTGGCGGGGCTGAGCAAGAGAAAAGTATACATTTATTTGAACATGCAAGAGACTAAAATTAGCCAGAAACAATTTTGGAAAATGGCAGCTGGACAATTCTTGAGATCCAAATTGTTCTCAAGCTGTGGGAGAAAGCCACCATAGTGTAATAGTGACCAAAGATCTGACAAATTGGTGGGTACCAAAACCCCACAT
The DNA here is from genome assembly GCA_004027635.1 of Crocidura indochinensis. NCBI lineage: Eukaryota > Metazoa > Chordata > Mammalia > Eulipotyphla > Soricidae > Crocidura > Crocidura indochinensis. The sequence goes on from PVKC010012588.1 coordinate 20,141, forward strand.
AGAGGAGACAAGCATCCACCACTCACAGGCTGGCTGGGTCAGCATTAGAGTGGGGGCGTGTGGAACCAGCTGGAGTTACTGTGGACAACCATGAGTTGCTGGTAGAGAAGAAGTGAATTGATGGAACTGGAAAGATAGCATGGAGGTAGGGCGTTTGCCTTGCATGCAGAAGGACAGTGGTTCGAATCCCGGCATCCCATATGGTTCTTTGAGCCTGCCAGGAGCGATTTCTGAGCATAGAGCCAGAAGTAGCCCCTGAGTGCTGCCGCCTGTGACCCAAAAAACAAAAACAAACAAAAGAAGTGAATTGAATGTGAGAGCTAAGCTTCTCACGCTTTTGCAATCAATCTAAGAGGCAATTTGGGGACCAGGGGTTATGCCAAGTGTGTGTGGGACAAGTGAGCTTTCAGGATTCAGGGACAGGAATGGAGAGATTACATTTGGGTAGCAGAACTGTGAACTTGAGCTCAGGCACAGCCACTATAAAGGTGAGAGAAGAGAGAAGAGGAGAGAAGAAAAGAGTGAAGAGAAGAGGAGAGATAATCCACATATATCTGCAAAGCATCTCTCTGACAAAGGACTTGCCCAGATTTCTTTGGAATAAATAAATGTCAAAATTAAGTAATGTCTAAAAAAAAAACTTTCAAAAATAGTAAAACTAAAAAGCACCACGAAGACACACTTCATTGAAGAAGTGCTTTTGGAAAACAAGCACCAGCAAAGTGATGTTCCCTGCAGTTAAACATCAGAGAAAAGCCAATTAAAACCACAACTATTCCTAATTACTTCCCTATCAGAGACTGACCACAGGTCGCCCATTCTGTGACACTGAAGGCTCATGGGGTGCCATTGAAGTGGAAAGTTTGCAGTCACATTACTTGGTCAGAAACATGTAACCGAACACCCCCCTTCTCTACATCCCCCCCAAAGAATATAAAATTCTATAACATAACCTACTATAACACCAGTATGACATGCTTAGACAGCCGCTCCCTCAATTTTCATCCCTAGGTGAACAGATAAATCCGGGCATATGCAGCATTGTGAAACTCTTCAACAACAATCACGAGCAAATCAATTTTCTTGTTTACCTTGGGGGTCATACCAAACTGTGCCCAGGTCTTTTCTTGACTTTGTGCACAGGATCAACTCCTGGAGGTGGTCAGGGTACCATCTGGGGCGCTCCAGCTGAAACCAGGATCAGCTGCCTGCCAATCAAGTGCCTTTACCTGAGCTAACTTTCTGGGACCAAAACAAATAAACTTTTCAGAGAAGGAAAGAGCCATCTATGCAGATCAATCAATGTGCATGATCTAGTGAGCACAGAGTCGGGGAGGATGGACTGAGAAGGGCACAGGGTCCATTCTTGTGACCTGAGAAAAACTAGAAGTGGGTGTTCTGGACAGGGTGGCAGAGCTGTGTGAGCTCTTCAGGGAAGATTCACAGGCCCTATGGGGGGTGAACACCATTGGATGGGCTTACCTTGGCTATGCCAGCCCTTCACCAGACTTCTGGGTGAAGCAAACCTTCCAGCTTCCCCAGAGACCTGAACTGACCTGGCCATCAATGAACAACAGGAAACACTGAGAAGCAGAGACTCAGCACATACAACCATGAGGATCATTTTCAAAGAGCTGTTTTCTGTGGGGTCAGTTGGCATCTGGAAAAGTTCTACCGACTTGATGTTTTCCCTCACCAAAGCACTTTGAGAGGGGGGGGGGCATGCTGACAAGACCTGGCACAGGCAAAAGGGCAGCCATGCTCTGTCTCTTTTCTGGGCACCCATGCTTGTTTAGGGGATGTACCAGCCTTCCCCGGGCTGACCTCTAGGCGTCTTCTGAAAGGAAGAAACATGACTCCCAGGGCTTGGCTGCGCTAGTGGTCAGCAGCCAAGTGGAGGCAAGTTTATCTCTAATGAAATCTCTTCTGCTAGTTCTATTGGGTGAATTTGGGCAATTTTATGGTAGTCAAACTTCCACATTTCCCTGGGCCCCCGTTTCTCAGTCCTTTCTGCTGAGCCAAACTCCCCCAGACCTTCCCTGGTAGCCATGTAAGTACGTTTGGATGATTCCCCTTTTCCTGAAGTTCTTGGAGGAGATTAAATGTTAGTGTCCAGGTCATGTATGTTCTCTGTGTCTGGCACCAGGTGTTTCTGAGCATTACCCTTGAGCTAAGTCTTTTCTTGTTATTAGGGCAGCGATTTTTTTGGTGCAGGGGTGCCAGGGACCTGCTTGTTCATTAGTACTGGGTGAACTTTTAGTCCCTCCTAAAGTTGCCTGTGTGCATGTGCAAGAGTGTGTGTATGTGCAAATATGTATATGTGTGTGAGTTTGTGTGCAAGTGTGTGCTTATGTGTGGAGCATGTACTTGCTTGTGTGTGAATTTGTGTATGTGTGTTCATATAAGAGTGTGTGCATGTGTATAGGGGTCCCGTGCTCTTGCAAACAGAGTCACAGTGAGCCCCACAGACCATACAGAGGTGCATGCTCCAATCCTTGTGGCTGATTCCCTGGCCATGGAATCACTGTGGTGTATGTGATATATCTGTGACATATGTCTCACCCTTTCCATGTTCCTTGGTGCATTGGACGCCCATGTCTCTGCTAACACATAACCCTATCAGTTATTTTACTTAGTGCTTTTAATGGGGATGGTGATACTCTAATCTCTCCTCAGAAAGAATTAAGGATTTCTATGTTTCTGCTCCATATCAGCTTTATCTCAGGATGCACCCAAATTTCTTCCTAAAATCGTTTTCATCTGACCAAGGACCTCAGACTGGTAACTGCCTCCCTGCCCCTGTATCATCTTCAGTGATGGCATCCGAGTATGCAGTATGCTTGGGCGATACACTGGCATGCCTGGAATGATTCTAACTCAGTGTACAAAGGGGGACTTTGTCACCAAAGGTAGAAACTCCAGCCATTTGCTCCAACAGTTTTTCAAGAATATCCAAACCAAGACAGGAAAGGGAAGATAAGATGGTCAAAACTGGGGCCGGGAGATAGCATGGAGGTAAGGCATTTGCCTTTCATGCAAAAGGTCATCGGTTCGAATCCTGGTGCCCCATATGGTCCCCAGTGCCTGCCAGGAGCAATTTCTGAGCATGGAGTCAGGAGCAACCCCTGAGCACTGCCTGGTGTGACCTAAAAACCAAAAAAAAAAAAAAAAAGATGGTCAAAACTAAAGTCAGGATGCATCTCTCTGTGACACACACTGGGTCCTTGGGATTCAACTCAAACCCATGTTGTGCCAAATGAATGCAGAAAAGAGCCCTGGAGGAGGGACAGGGCCCCTGGGCCAGTGTGTCCCTGAGGGACCAGAGTAAGCAATGAATTTGGCTGTTTACCCGGTCATTAACTGCATTGTATGGGTGCCTTTATTAACTACATTCTATATGCACTTCTATTAACTGCGTTCTCTAGGCGCCATTATTAACTGCACTCTATGGGTGCCTTTAGTACAGGCGTCTCATTCCCAAAAGATCCTCAAGCTTTTTTC